>JAPMUY010001838.1:0-102455 GCA_026901105.3 Galaxias olidus
AAATCCATTTTGGATTTAGGCTGTTACATAATAAAATGTGGAAAAAGTGAAGGGGTATGAATACTTTCCGGATGCACTGTATGTGATATTCTATAGTGCAAAAGGTCTGTATGTGAGCTTGTATATACGAATTTAAGACGGTCTTTAGAAGTGTTGCACTGCAGGGTGTAGGTTTAGATTTTAAGCATGTATGCTGTATTTTCTGTGTGTGTCACCTTCCCAATGCCTGCCCCAGTCCCTAATGATGTCTGTGTGCAGAGAACTAACTACGCTCACAGTGGAGCAAGCCCCCAGGCTAGTGCCACATCACTCCGTCAATGCCTTTCCTTCATCCTGTTTTATACAAGCCCTTTCCAAAGAGGGATGCTCGCAATGACAAATAATTCATATTATGTCCTGCCTGAAAGTTTCCCACTGTCCCTTATTAACCAGGTGACATTTTCACACAGTATCATACCAGTCCTTTGTTTTTGAAGGGGCATCTCACTGAAAAATAACTAGTCATGTCTTTCCCCTTTAGGATTCTCAAGGTGATGCAACTTTGGCAGTACAATCTCTGAGGTTTTTATAGAAAGAAGTAACATACAGACCTAAAATGAACGTACTGTGTTTCAAAGTTTAAAACGTGTTTTGTTATGAACAACATCCATTCCTAAGGGGTTCAGAAATAATCGTGTTCTAATGCAGGGAAGCATTTTTCACAGTCTTGCACGATTCTGCAGCTTGACTTTAAACCTCTAGGTTAGCACAGTCTATCCTTCTCTTTGCTGGGAACAATTGCAACTTTTCATAACAAAACTATATATATACAGTATATACTGTATATTGTATATATACTGTATATATATATATACAGTATATATATATGATCCTATTTTAAGAGGAAGTGATTTACTACAAGTAAACAACAACAACAGATAATGCAGTTGTGCTGTAACTCTGAGATCATACACAGGAGAGCAACAGGCTCAGACGTGAAAATGTTTGGTTCGGAATTCTCACCCAAGTAACAGAGCAAATAGACATTCAGTAAAGTATTTTATTGCGGCCTAATTCAATTATATTACGTACAAACTTGTAAGAGCTTTAATTAATGTACACACTTGTACGCTATCTGTACACAGGTTGCAAACTCAGTGTTATAAAGATAAATGAGGCTATTCTCACAAAATCCAGCCAACGAGAGTAGATCAATGATGCTAATGTGAATGGTGCCCTGTTGACATAAGAGAACACATGTCCTCCTTGTGTGTCCTCTTATACATCCGACATAACACTATTCTGCAGCCTCTTTACAGATACAAGCTCGCATGCTTGGCACATAAGATATGCGTGCAGGCGCACACTGGTACCCACACATACAGATAGCATAAAGATTAATTTGGAATAATGGAGATACTGCGGCCCAACCCAAAGCTACATATAGAGTTTGATCTTCCTTTAAGGGGCAGCATTGATTTTTTCCCCTCTTAGCCACACGGTCCACTGCACTGCTTCAGTCACAAAGGCCAAGATTTGTCTCTTTGATTTCATCTGCAAAATGTAGAAGAAGCCAGGTGGGTGGTGGTGTTGGGGATGCTGGTTAGGTGATTGGGGTGGATTGGAGAATATTGTGCATGTGTGAGGGAGATAGACCGCCGTTCTTTGATGTGCTCTCCCTTTGCGTGTGTCAACAAGAACTGGAAATGGAGGAATTGCAGAAACATATCTATTTTTTTCAGAGCGACAATCACTCACTTCACAGATGTAAAGCTTTGAGGAAGCCTATGAGGCATGTGGCTAGGTGCTCTCTGCCCTCAGGGCAATATGGGGAAACGTCTGTCTTTTTTAGGGCATCACTGAAGGATGGGAGAGAAAGAAACTTTATTAGACAAAATAGAGTGATGCTTTTAAACTATTGTGAAACATATTTTAATAATCCAATGTCAAAGTATACCAAGCACAAATCTTAAAGAGTAGGTGAAAATAAGAGATATATAAGAAAAGAAAGAGCATTACTCAAAATGGAGACAGTAGCTTGGCTTCTTAAAACGGAAAGATCTAGCCATGTACTCTTGTATAGTTTAATGGAGTCCAGATGTAAACTTTTGCTTCTCGTTAACCAGGACAGTGACCTTTGGAAACAGCCTTTGCTAAATTCCTGCATTACTCAAATCTTCTATCATCGACTCAGTAAATGTAGACTGCTTCATCCAACTGCCCTTGGCTGATGATATGTAATAAAACCATTGTCACCATAAAACATCTGCTCTGCTTTATGCAAACTGCCCAGAGAAGGGTATTTTGTGAGTGCAAACCTGTAGAAATTACAGGTGCAACAAGTGAGTATAAAATATTGTACGCTCATGTAATATATTTGACAGTACATGCATCATATAATTTTTTTGATAATAATTAAGGACTCGATAGATAAAATGCAGTTTGCAGCTCTGTGAAGCCATCAAAACTCAAAGTAGACTAACCTCAAATTCTATGTAAACACATTTTTTATTAAAATTACTGGAATTTTTTAACATGAGTTTTAAAGCCTTTAGCATAAGCAAAATCTTCTAATCCTTTGCCTTATATTTGAGCATAATTTATTAGGATATTGGTAGATTAAAGTTACAATCATAGAAGTCACTTGTCTATCATTGCGGTACGTGCGCACACACACACACAGTATGCTCTCAAGGTTCTTTTTAATGATTCCCTCTAGTGGGACTGCACTGGTACAGCTGGTGCGCATGATGCACACCAGGCGCTCTATCAAACACTAACGAGCAATCAGGTCAAACACAGAACAAAACACTGGGCAAAAGCAAAAAGGGTCCTATTCAATCAGGCCAGGGTGCCTATGTGAACCTGCGTTATCTTAGCACTCTGCTACATTTGTCACAGGAGAAGTGGAAATAAATGAATAAGTACAAGTGGGCTGAAGGTTCGTTTTTCAAACAGTGGCTTATTTAGTACAAACGTATAAAAACTATGCTAAGCTATGAAATATAAATATATTAAAGGGGCCCTGTTGTGCTGATTTTCAGGTCCATACCTTTATTTAGGAGTTCTACTAGAATAGGTTTACGCATTTTAATGTTCAATAAACAATACATTTTTTCTAAACTGTCTGAATCTCCAGCACCTCTATTCACCCTCTGTCTTAAACACTCCCCCCCCCCTCCCCCCCGCCCAATGAGCCAAGTCTGCTCTGATTGGTCAGCTGGCCAAACAAAGGGAATTTGCTTTCGCGCTGATAAAACCAACATTTTCTCGACATGGCAAAACCACCCGGCCTCCGCTCTGATTGGCTCAGGTTGAGGGCGTGCCAAACATTATTCAAATGTGTGACTTAGTGACGTAGATATGTTAAGGAAGAAAACGCTGGGCTACAAACGAGGCGTTTTAGGCAGTTCAGGAGCAGTGTGTTCTGTGAGAGAGAGTAGCTCCCTTTGGCGTGGACTATGGGGTTTGTAACTTTTCAAACCTTTTACATGCACAAAAAGCTATATAACATACCAAAGGAAAGGAAAAAACCCAAAAAGCATAATAGGGCCCCTTTAAGCTGCGTAATAAACAATATAGCTAGGAACTGCAAACAATGAGCTGGTCAACAAAGGCCACGGCTATGGCTAGGGAACTTACCATGTTATGGTATTTTGTTACAGTTTTTCACAATTACTTAAACATATATCTTGAAACCTTCACTTATTTTCTCAAAAACTTTAAACACAACTTTAAACACAAATCCAGATATTCAAACTACAACCCCGGACTCTACTGGCAAAATCAAAAAGTGCTTTCGGAGCATGCACACAGCCAGTCAAAACATAAAAACGACACAGCATTCATAAGACTCTACATCAGAAAATGGAGCCTCCAGGGCATGTAGTAACAGATTTAGTTTTCTATTGTGTATCGTAAACGCATTTTGCAAAACCCAAGAACACAATGATAGTAATCACAACTTAGCACAGTGAACATATTGTATACTGAGTACTGCAAATAATACAGTAATGAATGTCTGTATATTCAGCACTTCAGCAAAAAAAAAAAAGAAAGTAAGAACAAAGAAAACTTCAGTAAATGAATAGCACATTACAGTACACTCCAAAACGTTGTGCAACTGCATTATCAAAGTCAATGAGAGACACATTTTGCCTCTGCATCACGTCTTTGTGCTGGGTCCGGTCAGAGGACTTCGTCCACATCACATGCAACGTTGTCCCCTGCCAGGTAACGGGGGGGAAAAAACTCTGGTGTGCCGGCTCCAGTCTTCACAACAATCCACACCTATGTCTCCACAGACCAATTCCATTGCCTGTATGATACAGTAAAACTGTCAGTCACAGTTGCCCGCATTTCATCTGAAATTACTGTTTTTGAACATTTGGATTTGGGTTTCAAGTTTGACAAAATGGGTGAAGGTTTCAAGAAATGTGTTTAAGCAATTGTGAAAAACTGTATTCTGGCATGTACAATTGGTTTGATCACATAATTTGAAACAAGTGTGAAGATTTTTGAGTCTTTATGTGTAAACAATGTCAACTGTGTTGAAGTTGTGTTAAACTTTTGCAGCCAGTGTTTACCATTTTGCCACACTAGTGCATCACAGGGTGAAATGTGTTTTAGTGAGTGAGAATGTGTTTAGAGTTTTGCAAAAAGAGTGGAATAATTTAGAAAATTGTGTCTGACTACCTAAAGTTGTTTAAGGTTTTGTCAAAATAGTGTTTGATTTGACAAATGGGTTTAGGTCACTGATGATTTGGTTTAGAGATTGGGATTTAGTGTTTTAGCAATTGTGAAAAACTGTAATAAGTTAAGAATAATATGAAGTCTAAAAAACATACACATATAATTGGCCCTGAAAAGTAGAATCTGTAAATGAAAGGATGCCACTCTATTCAGATATATTTGATGTAAAACATCAGTAGGAGGAAAACAGACTCGGGATCTGGAAAATGATGAAAGTATGTAGAAGTGCGGTGGCAAGTCGACCACAGTGGAGAGACAATTACACTGTTCAAGATGTGCTGCTAGAGCCTGAGCAGACAAAAGAGACATTTTAAAGGAGATTAGTGCTGACACCACCTCATGTCTCTCCGTGTGCGAGCGTTCAGACTACGCTTCCGTGAGTGGGAGGCCTTTCGTCACTTGTCCCATTCAAAGCAAGCAAGGAACACAACTGATGGGATGACACTAACAGCTTCAAATAGATCAAAACCAAACTAATAAGCAGGGATGCTCAAATTAACAACAAGGCTTCTTGTTTAACTCCGTTGCCTAACTTCCAGAGCTTTAGTACTCCCACTGCTCAGACACATTCCCAACTATATGAGAGAAGAATGTATTGGTAATAACGAGTAGATTGTATGTTGATCTGAAAGAGATTCAGTAAAAAAGCGAGGGGAAAATAAAAGTAAAAAAAACGTGTTTTGAAATGTGAAGCGATAGAAAACACTGTTCAAAACCACTGAAAGAATTATGAAGAACCCTTTAAGGAGTGAGAATGGCACAGCAGTTCTATTGGTGCTTGGAGGATAATGTATTTGAGGAGCAAAAGCAGCCATCCATAGAGGAGACCCCAGAGTAAACCGTGCAAGGCCCCTCACTTGCAACAATAATCTGCCACCATTGTTCAACTGAAGAGGGTTGTTGAAAATTAATTTGGGCTGTTCACCAGTCAATAACATCTTCCCTCGAGACGCACAGTTTAACCCTGCCCTCCTCAGCCATGTGTTAGTGGTGTACACATGCACACACATTCGCGCGCGCGCACACACACACACAAACACACACACACACACACACACACACACACACACACACACACACACAAACAAAAATATAAACTAATGTACGCACACACACACACACACACACACACACACACACACACACACACACCTATTCTCACACACACGTACGAACAAACCTAAACACAGACACAACTTATTTTTTCACGAGGGGCTAAGTGCTATTGATCCCCTACCCAGCTTAATGTACCTAGCCTAGCCCCCCAGGCTATCTCCCCCACTTCCACTACCTCTTTATCAACAGCACGACATATCGCTTTTTACTAGGGTTTTAATGACAGAGCTGGTCAGATATGTCTGAAATATTTAATATTCACAATGAGACAAAGATAAAATTCAACAGAAAAAGATAAACAAAGTAATCTGGACATGGGTTATGCTCCATTTGAAGCTCAAAAGAATAATAGATATCTATAAACTTTTTGATTTGCATAGTTGCTTTAAAATGAATTGTTCTAACATCCTATAAAATATCTTATTTCTAGAGTTAGATTATTATTTTTCCACACTGTGGAATGCCTAGCTGTTTGGGTCTTTTTCTAAACATGTGTACGTTTATTACCTACCTCCTGGCAGATATCAATAAATCAAATGCTCTGAGAAAAGATGTGTTCTTTATGAGCGCCCTAGACCCTGTATTCATCATCTCAAATATCTCTGGAAGCCTGGCAATCACTAAACAATCAGGACAGTTATTGCAAGGATGGGTGGCTACCTTCCTGTCAATCACCTTACATGCACACTCCTGCTTAAAAGCAAGGCTTAATCGGAGCATTTTGACACAGCGTTATCATTTGAAGGGAGGGGCATAGGAGAGGGATAGGAGGGATCAGATTCAGGAGGTTGGCTTTTTGGGCTGTTCCAGTTCTTGCTCGTTTCTGCCCAATTCTATAGACTTGCTTATTGCAACTTAAATTTCGTAAAATTTCAACTTCAGCAGTTTGGAATCATGACAGCAAGGATTTCCACCTGACTCCAGGCTTGCAGCTGTTCCATTGTGGAAATATCCCTTTTGTACAGCAACCATGCAAAACGTGTTTCTTTTTTTCTTATTTTTTTGTACCATTTTAAGTGCACTGAGTATGGCCGTTCAGTGTTGACCAATCCTAGAATTGAGTTGCAGTCACATGTAACCTTTTTGTTCAAAAGTGATATGGTAACCCTTTTAGAAAGTTCAGGATGTGGGTGTGAGGGGGTGTATTTACTTCTGCGTAAATAAGAGATTGCAACTCACCGCAATGGGTGGCCAAACAAACAAATGATTGGTGTCTTGTGACAGTGTGAGGCAAGAGCTAGCAATAGTTTTGCAATTCCCTTGAACCAATTTAGCTTTTTGCAGATGATGTGGTCCTGATGGCATCATCAGTCTGCGACCTGCAGCACTCATTGGATCGGTTCGCAGCCGAGTGTGAAGCGGCTGGGATGAGGATCAGCACCTCCAAATCTGAGGCCATGGTTCTCAGCAGGAAACCGATGGATTGTCTACTCCAGGTAGGGAATGAGTCTTTACCCCAAGTGAAGGAGTTCAAGTATCTTGGGGTCTTGTTCTCGAGTGAGGGTAAAATGGAACGAGAGATGGGCCGGAGAATTGGAGCAGCGGGTGCGGTGTTGCAGTCGCTCTATCGCACCGTTGTGACGAAGAGAGAGCTGAGCCAGAAGGCAAAGCTCTCAATCTACCGGTCTATCTTCGTTCCTACTCTCACCTATGGTCATGAAGGGTGGGTCATGACCGAAAGAACGAGATCGCGGATACAAGCGGCGGAAATGAGTTTCCTCCGGAGGGTGGCTGGCATCTCCCTTAGGGATAGGGTGAGAAGTTCGGCCATTCGTGAGGGACTCGGAGTAGAGCCGCTGCTTCTTTGCGTAGAAAGGAGCCAGTTGAGGTGGTTCGGGCATCTAGTAAGGATGCCACCTGGCCGCCTCCCTAGGGAGGTGTTCCAGGCACGTCCAGCTGGGCGGAGGCCGCGGGGCAGACCTAGGACCAGGTGGAGGGATTATATCTCCACACTGGCCTGGGAACGCCTTGGAATCCCCCAGTCAGAGCTGGTTAATGTGGCCCGGGAAAGGGAAGTTTGGGATGCCCTGCTTGAACTGCTACCTCCGCGACCCGACCCCGGACAAAGCGGATGACGATGATGATGATGATGAATTTAGCAGCAACATTTGGCAGCAAGTGAAAAAATAAATAAACTTGACCAACAAAGGTCAACAAATATTTAAAATGTATAGTTTACAAATTATATATTTAGAGTAAAAATCATTATGTATTATATATCATGAACCTTTTGAAATTTACTGACAATGAATTACTTAACACAACTTCCCCCTAATTCAAATATTAATCTTGCCCTTCACATACAGACAGAGAGACAGACAGAGAGACAGAGAGACAGACAGACAGAGAGACAGACAGACAGACCTTTGAATTTCTTGAACAACTTGAGAATTATCGAACTTGAGACATTAACATTTATTAACAAACCTAATATCACAATCTCCTCTCATGGAGTTACCTTGACCATCCACTATGCTGTCCTGTCCTCTATCATTGGTGCCACCTTAATGTGTAGAGGGGTGTACAGCAGGTTGGTTCTTGTATCAGAGCTGGAGTGGATGGGTTCAGTGGTGAGTAAAAACACTGAGGAGACAGAGGTGCATAGATGGAGGGAGACAGACAGAGTGGGGCTTAACCCCCCCACATCAAAGCTTTGCCTACCGGCGGTGTCTTGTGATATTTATTTATTGAGATGATTTTGCCAGAAACCCACTGGCCTCCCCATGCCCTCCCACTCTTTGATATGCTGCTTCATTCTTAGCTCAGTGTCCTCCGAGAAAGAGGGGTTATGGGTCACCAAAAAGACCCCCAGAGTAAAAGCATGGCTCACACTTACACTCAGGAATATTGTACACACATATACATTGTGCACACACGTACACCGCACTCACATACCAACCATAACACACACCAGATGATGCACTGGGCATTAGGAGGACAGGGAAATAAGACATTGGTAGTTATTAAAGGGCCAATGATCTGTTTCCTTCACCATTCCATGGGGCGCAGCTAACATCTAAATAAAAACCAGATTAGCACCTTGAAATCATTACCGCACGCTGTCGATTACATCAACTTGTAGGTCATGACTAGCTTAGCGCTAAAACCCGGTGTTCCTGTGCAAGGCTCTACTATAGTGAGGGTTTAAGTGCAACTATATTGCGGACTGGGAACACCCTCAGGGTAGATTCCATTAATTTACGTTTCAAACATAAAACAAGTTGACACTTAGAAATGAGGCATCATTGCATACATATAAACACTTGCCGACAGCAGTACACTACAGGTCAAATCATCTGAGCTCAACCCGCATCCTGCATACAAATGCTTACTCATCTAGCCATGTGGTTGCTGTTAGCTAACACTATATCTTTATGAGGCCTGGGTAGTAACCCAGTCAGAGGGTGTCTGGGTTGGACCAGGGGTGTCATGTTTGTAGGCCCAATAACTTCCTGCTGACTGGCCTACTGGGGCACTTTCTAAACTAAACCACAATACAGGATAAGATCTCTTCACAAGAATACAATCATTCAAGCTGCAATCTTTGGGATGTGGCTTCCCTTAACGTTCTTAAGATCAAATAAGACTAATTATTGAGACTAAATTGAGATTATTTCTATTATTGTCTTAATTTTAGTGACAAATTTAGTTTCAGAGTGAAATAAAAACCTTGTTATTCAAATTCATTGTCAAATCAACAGAAACATGTTTGAGCACATTTCTAGATTAGTAGTCAAAACATAAATGTACATGGAATCCATGCATACCTGATGAACCCTACAAATAAGACCTTTGTCAGAATAGTCCACAGAGAATTCCAAAATGGGGCAATGGGGTGTTACTCACTGCACCAGAGACCCCATCATTTCAGCCACAGAGGAGGGCACATTCATCTTTTTTGGCGTGACAGATCTCCAACATAATGCATTGTCAAATAACTCTTAATATGGCTAAGGTGACAAGAAGGAGCCACTCTCAATATTCAGATTTGCTGTGGCTCATAAACCACCTCGCCGGTGCATTGTACTCGCCCATCAATCAATTCATCCGCCCCCCACCCCTTACGCACCTGTCAACGCATTTGAATATAAGGTGCCGCTTGGATGGCTTCCATAAATAAGCCATTGGGAGAATGATGCCTTGCAGACTGTTTACATGTGTTAGGGTCTGTAATTTTGATTGAGGAATATTCATGGCTCAACTGACAAATAATATGACAGTTTTCCTCTCGCCTTAACCAGGGATCTCATTCGATTTATTTTCCATGACTTGTCATAGTATGCGCTTTAAAATCCAAAAAGTTAGATGAATTCCTGCCAAGATGGCAGTTTTTTTTTGAGACTGAAGACATTTTCTACACAAAAAAGCAAATCGCAGTAAAGAATTGCAACTTAAGTTGTCTTCTTTATGGCCCTGATAAAACGTAAAGTAAAAAATAGAAACAAATTATATCACTGCTGAAAATCAACAAGTTACCTTTCCAAACGTCAACAGTTAGCCAATTATACATTTCCTTTTAACCCTTACCCAATATGTATTTTCTATGTAAGCAGTAATCCATCTAAAGCAATATGCTTATTTAACCCATAGTGAGTGTCTCTGTGTAAAGGCAAACAAATGTCCAGACTGCCACTATGTATCTGTCATGGTCTGCGCCTCTCTGATGAAGATGGATGGAAGAAGAGGGGTGGGTGGGGGTGCTGAGAGAGCAGGGAGGGTAGTTAAGAGGGATTCCCACTGTTCTTCTCCCTCATGCATTCCATTCAAAGAACACCGGTGCACAAAAAAACTCTTACTGCAGCTGATCAATTGAGGAGGGGGAGGAATGCATTTGGCCTACGTGATCAGCACATTGGCCAAATGATGTCATCCATCAGATTGGACACTACAATTTGCCAGCTATTTCCTCATCAATCAAACTTGAGTGCTTGTGTAGAGAAGCGGGCCCTGTGTGTATGTGTCTGTGTCCGAGTGTGCTGCTTGCGTAATAGCTGAAGTAGAAACTGAGCCATACAGAGATGCAACCTCAATCTCTTAACCTCAAGAACAGTTGAGTGGCCACAGCTACAAAGCAGTATTGCAATCATTTTGCTCACCTCAAAAGGACACCAAGAAGCCACAGACTTAGCCTGACAGATTTGGTTTACTGTCAAGCAACTGTTACTTATTAGGACTATGCTGTGTCACAAGTATTGATGTCTATTTAACTCGGTTAATTTACGAGGAAAGCACTGAGCCTCCACCTCCAATTGTTATTCCTATTGAAATCCCAAAAATTCCAGTTCCCATTGTCATGAATTTGTACTTGAACACATCCCCTTGAACCTGACCCCGCCAAGTTCACGCACATCAGACCCCATAGCAACTCAACCAGCATTCCTCTCCCTCTTCAGAGTTGTCATCACAGCTTTTCCCTTGGCGTGGGGAATGAGAGGCCTGGAGAAGATCCACCCCACTTCATTATTAACCTAGTAAGTCTCTCCAACCCCCACCCACCGAGCAGCAACATGTGCTTCTTGTTGTGAGGCTCAGTCGTTACAAGCCCCTTTACCCTCTGTCTGGTTCAGTAAAGGAGGACAGATTCAACTGATTTATAAGCCCAATGAATTTGCCCCAAAATATTTAGATAATTCACAGAATTTGAGTATTGACATTGTTGATGACGCATTATTTGGTTACATGCTTGTGAATGTTAGTAATTGTTCAGTGAAAATCGGATTATGGTTTCAATTTATAAGCCAATTGGTAACCCTGATATTAGTTCATCCATTTGTTTCAGTGTTTACAGTAGGATGGAGTTCCATAAGATCTAATACCTAAAAAAATATAGCCATCCACAAGCAAACCAAAATGTTTCTTTTGCTTTAAAGCACTGACAGTTGATGTTCAAATTTGGCTACTGCTGTCCACATTTACCACAGGTGTACTAAATAAAATAACTGAATAGCCTATAGTGCATTTTTATGTTTGAAAATAAGAGATTGTTTATCTCGTGACTACATGTGTACCAAATTAAATAACTGAATATGGTGCATTTTTATGAGTGAAATAGGGCTGTCAAAGTTCTTAACAATATTTACGCCTTAACGCTAATTTATTTTAACACCACAATTTTTTTTTTTATGCAATCAGTGTTGCCAGATGGACGATAATTATCGTATTTGTTTGATAATTTTGCGTTCTGTACGATCAATAACGCCAAAAGTTCCATAATGTACGATAATTTTAACATTTTGTGACACAGTAGTTGTAATCAGTCTAGGCTATCTCATTATAATTCCATTCCCGACATGATCCAAGATGGCAAAACATGGACTGTATGTCCATGTGTTTACGCATCTCTTTCTTCTCACGCGACATCTTTCCATCTAAGTATGCTTGTTGTGATGATGAACGTAAGTTGCGTGACTCACGACGAGCACGGTCGGGAGCTTCAACTTTCTCACTAAGGTAAACCCAGCTATATATTTAACTACCCTAGCTGATGGTCAAATTGCTTTCATGCAGATTGTGAACAAGCTTCCATGTTGTCTTGTAATTCAATTTTTATAATAGCCCATGTCATTATAAAATCTAAACAATATAGCCTCTCTGGCTATGTTTTTTCTGGAATTAAACATATTTGTTTGGTTATTGTGACTTAAATACGACAATTTTAAGCCTCTGGTAAGATACTTTAACATTTCCCATCTGGCAATGCCGGACCCAATTAACACAGTCCTAAATCAGATGGCAAGCAATGGATAAAGAAAATTGTATTTTTAAATGGCAAGTTTAGCTACAAACATTGCCAAACGGGTCTGTCGACAAGCCCAAAGTTATATTCAGGTACTGTCGTTTAACTTCAGTTACTACTGGAGAACATATCATCTTAAATACCCTTTACTAGCCAAGCACACAGCTAATGCAGACAGTCCCGTTAGCCCCGAAACATCTCGCTTGCGAGCCTTTATATTTCCCCATGTGACTCAGGTTGGACATAATTACATCCTGGTTTTCTTTAAATGTGTGAGTGAGCTTTGATACTGAAGTAGTGGAACATTTAGCTGACCAATGTACCTGTTATACAACGAGCAGTGTTTTTGTCAAAACGCCGAAATTAAAGTTGGTTCGGCATGCAGTTGAACGTTAGCGCGAGCCCATTAGTTGTTAACAATGTTGGTTAAGCCTGTTCGGTGCTAAAGTGAAGCTTTTTTTTTATGATAAATGCAGTTCTGTGCGGGTTTCTGGACAATATTTGTTTTGTGTAGTTAACTGATTTCCAATAATCAATACATTTGCATAAAGAAAGCCTTTTTTGTCCTCTCCCGTTTTTGGTAAAATTTTAAACGATAAAAAATGTGAGATTAATCGCGATTAACTCTGGACACCCATGAGAATAATCACAGCCCTATAGTTTGAAAATGAGAGATTGATTATCGGTGTAAACTAGCAGTATCGATACCCAACTAGAATGATATTTGTAATCATTCAGATAATTACAAGAATAGTTTGATAATATTGGTGTTTTCCCTCGTTTTAGTGTTTACCAGAGGTGTCCCGACATGTCCATTTAGTTTTAACCTCAATTTAGGTGGTTTTCAATACCTAAACTGCCCAAATGAATGTATACATTTTCTGGATAATGTCAGAATGTCTCTGGGAGACAAAAATAATGTAATATATATCAAGTAAACTGAGTTATTCCTTTAACATAAGGTGAAAGCTGAACATTATATTGAACAGTGGTGGCCTACAGTCTGCAGAGTCTGATAGCCCTATATATTGGAGGCTGCCCGACCCCGCTTGTTTATTTGAATACCAGTCCAACACACCCTAGCTGCTGATTTTTAAATCTCATTCACTTTGTTATGGAACACTGGTAAGCATAAGTGCTGGCTTCCACTGGAGCTGAGAGACCTCGACAACTGGTTCAATTTTGCACCAGTTCTTTTACACCCCAGTGGGGCTGCATGTGTTACGTACAAGTTTTCAATCTGCTTTAGTGCACATAATTTAGCTCGGGGGCAGGCACCTTGCCTAAAACACACACAAGGCTCTATCTTTGTGCTGATGACGCACTTTTACAGTTGTGTGAATCCCACACTTGTAGGAGATTTTTCTATCAGAATGTGTGGAATCAAGAGAGAAGCTTCTTGAGAAGGAAAGGCATCTAACTTCCTCTGAGTGTGTGATCACTCACACTCAGGCTCCCGGGAGGTTCAATCAGTGCAGGCAGAGCTGAAGGATATGGGAGAAAACTTCACTGCCACTATCATGTTTGGGCCTTGATAACTCCACCTGGGTTCCTCAATGATATTGCTCAGCACAGGTTGATCTGACTCACTATGAGCAGAGAGGCAACGTGGCCTGAGGATTAAAACCAAAAAGGAACTTATTGATTGAAAAAAATGTTTTGGTTGAAAATTACACTGTGGAGATACTGTAATCGACAATTGTACTTATAATACTACTAAAAGGAAGTCAACTTATTGCATAATTGATAGAGAGGACAAATAGAGATGACACAAATACAATCTGTTACACCTTGGCAATTTTGGGGACACTAACAACGAAAGTTGTTAGATGAAAGACATACTTTGCTGTCTTACTCTACCATGGCTTACAGTGGCACAAAAAAAAGCAACTGAGCTGGCTGCTCACAGGGTCAAAGGTCAAACTCATCCTGTCAGAGCACGCAGTTAGCGGCGAGGGATTGCGACCTGTTAATGTGCCAAGGTGAACTGGGCTGGGACAAACGGGAGGGCATGGGTCTTTTGAGATATGAGTGAAACGAGTGGAGACAGGGGGCAACACGGGGTGGCTGGGTAATTCTGTCACCACCTGACACCCCAAGTACACAGAGCTTGGAAAAAACTAGTGACTGACAGTGATAGGGAGAGTTGGTGAGGGAGGGATAAAGACATAAAAAACAGTAGCATACAACTAAGTGTGACAGAGTAAAGAGAGAATCTGACCAAAGGACGCAACCTTGGTTTAACAATCAGTGAGAATCAAAAGATTAAAATTGAGAAAATAATAATGATTAGGGCATAATGATATATTTTCCCCAGACTATTTAGATTCTAGACAACTCTACAAAGCTCGAGGCTTTTTGAAAAAACAGTTTCTTACTTTGCCACAAACAAGACCCAGACAGCTCTTTTCTAGGGACAGCCTCCTCCTACCACAAAGCAACCAAAAGACCCTGGTAGCTGTGCAATACAGCCAAACAAACAATTATTTCCATTTAAAAAGGGGCAGCTAGACATACACTGCCTGTTTTCATGTTTCTTTCAGCTCCTCGAAAACCTCGCCCGGCCCGTTTCATGGCCAACAAGATGTTATGAGTATGTCTACTTGCCTCCCTTCACTTGCTGCTTTTATTGTTTGCTTATATTTTCGTTTACTTATTCATATCTACGTTTTGGGCGCTCTTCTTTTCCTCTTGATATTTGTCAATATGGGCTTGACCTCAACGGGCAAGCTCTCCCTTCAGAAGTGGAGCTCGCGATAGCCTTGAAAACAGACCTTTAAATTAAACGAGGGAGAACACAGATTGTTGTATAATTCATCCGCACCCCCTGCAGAGGATCCTCTGTGCAGTCATTCTACTGTCTAGATTAGAATTTCCTTTTGTTGTTGCCTGTTTGTGTGATACACAATGTGGATCCTGCCAGGGCCCAGTAAATTACCTCTTTAAACATTCATTTACTTTATCCTAAAGGAAAAAAGGAGAGAGCGACAGAGGAAAGAAAAAGCCTCTTGATTTCATATACAATGAATAAGTTAATAAAAAGATTTTTTTTTCTCCCATGCACACAGTTTTTTTTTTTAATTCATCATTACCAAATAAAAAAATAAGGGGTTGAGAGAGCTCGAGTGAGACACAGAATATATATGCGTATGCAAAAGTAAAACAACAACTAAGAAGCAGAGGAAGGCAGACAGCGATGAGCTATTGGAATCATGCGCCTCATAGGCCCTGCTCGTGCCTCCCAAAATACCCAGCGTTGGAAATGTGAAAGCCAGGCGCACGACGGACGCCATTCCCCAGAGAGCATCCGCTGGTATCATTAGCGAGAGAAACGGCAGGCTCAAGTGGCGTACAAACTTCAGCAAAACGTCAAGAGAGAGAAACGCACATGCATCGCAGTTCTTTTCCCCCCTTCCCCTTTCCATCGCTTTCACTTTCTTTCTTTTTTTTTCTTCTTTCTTTTTGGTGTGTTCAGATGCAACGCTAGTCTTCTACCAAATTAATATTTCTCAAAATAAAAGCCAGGACAACTTTAAACTAGCGAGTGAAGAGAGAAGGAAGAAAGGCAGAGTGAGTGAGCGGGAAAAGAGGATTCGGTCGGTTTTGTGTGGTTGCTCAGAAGTCGAATCTTTCTTTTCCTGCTCCTTGTTTGAGGTCTGTGGTTTTGTCGTCTCCATCTCCGAGTTCACTCCGCACTGCAGCGTGGGTAAAAAATGACAGCCAGGCACATTGGCCAACTCCTGATGTGATGAGGTCGTCAGAACCACATATGAATGGCAAATGAGGAAACTCCGCATTCACAGCAAAAGTGGAGAGGATTTACAAGTTTTTATTTTTATTATAAGCAAAAATGCCTTTTATACCTGGAAAAAGTTATTGGATGCTTGTTCTTTAGCAAACACAGGGTCCTGCTTAAACACAAATTGCAGGCAAACGGGTAATACACATGCGTGAAATATGCAATGTGAAGGCCTAGGCGTACTGTAAAAAATGTTTTTAGAAATACATTTTCCAACAGGATAAAGCTAAACGCTAAAACTGAAATTTCTATTTTTCTATACATATCACTATCATACATAGTCTGTAGGCTTCAAGAAAGTTCAAACGTTCAATCAAGAAGGATGGGCTTACATGATGGTTAGCCTTCAGCTGGTTTGCACTAAATGTGGTTCAGTTTGTGGAAAACATAATAACAAGTTAAAGTTAAATAAGCAAACAGCCTGCCCACCATTTTCATGAACATTTTAGTCTGACAGAGACATATGCCAGTGGCTTACTGCCTACTCCCTAAATAGATGCATATGGAACCCACAAAGTGCACATTCTATGTATTCATTATACCACAACGCTCTTACATGTAACCCCATTATGAACGACTTCACGTACACTACATATTTGTGCCTGATAATGATCAATAACATAAAGGGATAAAGATGAACAATAACATATATTCAGCCACATACAGATATCATTTAAAATATAATGGAAATGTTATATGTTTCAGGTTGGTCCTAAAAAACTATTCCAATTTGGATTTCTATCTTTTGCTGAAAGCAGGGTGAAAATACTGACACAAATAGAGCTGTTAAACAAAGTAACAATTTGTCTTTCTTTTTATATTGGGCCCTTTGAAACTGCAGCCAGTGAGCCGCTGAAGCTGACCAAAGGTGCAGAACGCAGCTAAATTTAGAGAAAGAGAAATATACTAAAAGAGAGTCAATAGAACGCTCTGATGTGAGAATTCACTTTGCTTGCATCTAGAGAAAATTGTTTGTTCAAGACACTTAACGCTGTGAATTTTGGAATATTATAGTGTTGAAGATTTGATGAGGAGCTGTAGACTTAGACTCACATCATTTTTGTCTGGGGATGACATGATGCTAGATAGTGATTTCAAACTTCAAACATGCTAAGCCTAGTGGTTTTGAGCTCCACTCCAGCCTTATACCTTATGTCCCTCACATAAACGCTCCTGATGGAGTGCAAAGGTTAAGGCTCATGATTTTACTAGTGTAAAAAAAAGGTTGGTTAGCCGTCGATGGAAGCAACATCAACTTATTATTGCAGTCCTTGCTGATCAGTTGTTGCTAGAATAAAGACTTGCACTCCTTTGTAGAAATACAATCCATTAGATAAATCCCACAGTAATAGGTATCGGATATCAAAGGGGAACAGTTAAACTGTCGCAGCTTGGACGCGCTCTCTGCTGTTTATTGTTTAAAGTGCCTCTTTATGCACAGGAGGTGATACCAACACACTAACAAATCCCTTTCAACACCAGAGTAGGGCCGCGTGACATCAAATGTTTCTATTAAAAAACCTCTCAACGAGCCAAGGTGATTCATCTCCAGTACTATTGCTGACACAGACACATACACAACCCACTGGTAGTGTAAAAACAGGCCAAGGCCCTTTTTGATAAATTAACCTTTGAGTTTGAGTTCAGTTGACTTAGCTATTGAACAGAACAGTATGACAGTGTGAAAATTGTTATTTCAAATTTAAATCAAAATGTATTTTTCTTTTGTCATTATGAAACACTAAATTAACAGTACAAACATCAGTGACATTCCAGATGACACCTAGAGTACGGGTGTACTTTGATGGGTATGTTTTAGCACATGGGCCAAATTATGTTATGCTACCAGCACAAACACATCTTATCGGATGGCAAAAAACTCAACAAGCCTTACAAGTTAAATAAAAATAAGTATAAAATAACAGACATTACTGGGAATTATTGCAAACTCACTCACCACCCACTCACATACATACATTCATACATAAACAAAACATTAGGAGTTCTGCAGTGTGTTTTCAAACTTTCCCTTTGTGTATTGACAGCTCACCACAGCTTCCTGGAGCTTGATGGCTGAACCCTGGTAGTGTTGGGAGAAACAGGGAGCCCCAAAATCAAAGTCGCCTTCAACTCAATCACTCTCTCACAAAACACTAATAATCACTTTCCTCCCTCCTTTTTTCTCCTTGTGTGGAACATCTCATGTCCTTTGATTGTGCTGTTTAAATGATTAGCACGCCACCTCGGAGGAGATGGCAAACGATGGTGCAAAGAGAGAGAGGATAGAGGGGAGAGCATGTTTCCCGCTGGGCATGCAGAGACGAGTGGAATGGAGATGAGCTCAGGCCCCTGTCACGGGGATGAAGCGCCGTAAACATATTTCCATCATATCTCCTTCACATCTTTAAAATCCATTATATTAATGTGTATACTGTTCCTGCTCTCTAGTGTGCATCACATCCCAAACAAGAGCCATCTATCCACTAAATCGTGAACTGTTTGGCGATTTAGGGTCTGGATTAAGATTTTAGGTTGAACTGAAATCCAACTGCCTTTTCTGTGTTGTTTTTTTTCTAAACACAGGCTTGCATTCTTTATTTCTGAAGACTAGTCTACGCTTCCTTTTTTCTGACTCACAGAAGACATGGAAGCAGTGTGCCTCTGTACCTAGTCCGAGTGGATAAAAAAAGTACTTCAGGAAATTTTCCTTTTTTTTAAGAGGGACTCTGTGTTATAGTACTAGATCTGGCATATAGGGTGACAATATCTTTGTCTGTAAGCATTCAACGGACACATGGTACAGCCTTGGTCCTTGGCTACTCAAAAAACCATATGAACAAAGCTAGGAAGCAAGAGATGAACTGCAGTGCCCTCAGCTATTCAATTTGTGTGTCCTTCCAGGCAAACTAGAATAAGACCAAATTTACTATGGAGTTATGCCAAAGCTATATATGCCTATAACTTTGAAGATTCAAGCGATGTCTTTGCTGATTTGAGTGGCTAACTATGTCTCATTCAACATCCTCCAACAAAGCATGTTTTATTTGCGTGTGATTGGTCACAGGAGTCCAAATCACAGTTAAATCGCAAATATTCAGAAATAGACTTTCTATTACAGAACTGAATTGTCATAATAACCACTTAATGAATAACTTCATTATTCTTTTTATATTTTAGCAAGCTATATTTTCATTATTACAGGCTACCACTGTGAAGTGATTAGCTATTATTTTTAATGACTTTAGAACACACTTTCTACAATGATTTCCTGTAATTGCTTTTGTATGTCTAAACAAATTCCTGTTACGTTAAGGGGAAATGCTTTTTTTATTTATAAATGACCTTTGGTTAGCCTTACAGTGAAAGACATGGATCAAAGCTATATAGCTTTATTTACATTGATTGTATCCAACTTTATACATCCTTTTGTAGCATGAAAGAAAACGATTGCAAAACAAACCATAAAATCTTAAGACTCATCATCATATTTGACTTCTTGGTCAGAAGTTAATGATGAACGTCCATGCCTATTGGCATAGTTTTGGTTGTTTTGTTAGACACATAGGCAAACACACAATCGCACCATCATTGCTGATGAGAGCACTGGTGTTTCAAAATGCCCTGTTTCTTGTACTCTTCTGCCACCTGGTGGCCACAGGGGAGAACCTGGGGAGTCTCAAAGAGGCTTTTTCTGAGAGGTTCCTACTGAAAATTCTCATCTGGCTTAGAATGCCATAATTGCATTTTAGAGATCAGCCTCAAAGGCAAAAAGAGAATTTCTCTAACAACACTCTTCTCACATCAAGTGTCTTTCATTCCTATATTTCTTTGTCAATGAGGTGACAGTGAGAGCTCTTTTAAAGACTGAGACAATTAACTTTCTTACTCGTGGAAAATAAGGCAATGGGCGAAAAAATATCGCGAAGAAAGGATGCCATATGTGTTTACCCACGTCATCATTAAAGTGACGGCTACGCTATCCCAGTGGGCTCATCTACATAATTGAATAGTTAAGAGTTGTGTACCGAGCACAAAAGCTGTGGTTTCTCAGCCTGTGGACTCTGGAGAGTCCATTCCTTCTCTGTACAAACATCATCATTAGACCCCCTTAGCCTGCACATAACAAAGAGTTAGCTCATTACTGACAAAAATATCTCTCCTAATGTATACCCGCTATCCCCAGATCGTGTCTAATCTCGCCTGGCACAAATGGTTCCATTTCAATTTCACATTGATAAAAAACACACAGACTGGAAGAGAAGAAAAAAATAGCATCCAGCGACATGGCCACAGTGTGTACGGCGATAGGCATGCCAAAGGACAGAGAATGAAAGAAATCAAAGGGCTTTCTTCCTGGCAATATTTCTGCCAACATCTGTCACAGGCAATGCTCGTGTGAACACACATCTCTGCCTATACACCATGTGTGTGTTTGTGTACTTGTGTTTGTATGTTGATGGAATACATATTCATGTTTTGTGAGAAGGTGCAGGTTTGTATGTTTGTGTGCGTTTGAGCATACAAATGTGCCATATGTGAGAGATAGACATAGGGTACTGTTTTCATGTGTACATCCAAGCCTCCGTCATTTTCTACAGTTTTCTTGTTCCAGGCCATTGTGATTAGCAGTGACAGGTGTAGTCCCCCCCCCCCCCCCCCCCCCCCCCCCCCCCCCCCCCATCCTTCACATCTGCCGCTGTAAACCTGCATCCTGTCTGTCAGAGAGGAGTTTGGCCTCTCACCACTGCTATGAATCAGGCTGTCTGCTGTGTATGTTCAAAACACAGCAAAGACATAAAAAATATCTGTATGCCAGGGGTGGCACTTCTGTTGCTCAGTTGACTCGAGGAGCACAAGAGGCACTCCCTACATGCATACCCTGTGGAAAACTAAGCCCATTGTTTCATGAGAAGACGAAGCACCCTGCACTGTCTTCTTCACTGGCAAACCTTTCGCTGGCAAAAAAAAGTACAGGCAGCAAGTTCAGTGGAAACAACAAACGACTATAATCTGAAGAAAATAGTCCAAACAAATAGAGGAGTGGGACAGAAAAAAACAGAGAGAGAGAAAGAGAGAGGGAGGAAGAGAGAGAGAGAGAAAAAGAGAGATAGATACTTTATTCTTAAAAAAAATTCACCATAAAAGATAGTTTTCTCCAGAGATTGCGTTCTAATCGTCTTCCTATGGAAGCTAGGCTAAAGGGTGAAATGCACCGACTTTTAACATTTATCTGAAAAAAAAAACACAAGGCCAATTAAAACCAGACAATCCACTTAGACATGTGTAAAAGTCATTTCTCAGAAATAACAAGAATGTGAATATTTTCTATAGCTATTAGACTACTATATTTTGTACAGGGGACAACAACATGCATTGGTCTACAAAAATATCTGATTTGAAACATAATTTCAGAACGTAGAGCTGCCTCAAGGATTGTACTAACTCCTCGCAAGGAGGTGCCATGAGTAGTGTCAGGAGTTATGAGCAGTGTCAGGTGCTAACAGTCCATCTGACTGGGCAAACATCTGTAGTGTTCTGTATCTTCTGTAAGGATTGTTCAGGATGCTGTTGTCTACTGTCACTGTCACTTTAAGGTCATGATAGCCTTCATCTGATACATTGCAATATTGTAATCCTATTTTTATTTTTTATTTTTTACGTTTTATTGTGGAATTTCCTCTCTAAATTTGCACCTACTGTACTTGTATCACAAACTACTAACCGTCCCAGTCTACCTACTTCAGGAACCAGGCCCAAATATATCAGGTTCTTAATATTGAGACAATTTAAAATCCTGACCCTCTACTCCTGGACCTAAACTCCATCTCAACTGTACAGACCTTTGTCTCTAGACCCCACCTAAACCACACCAGAGCAGGTCAACAGAGACCCTCTTATCCCCAAACCCTGTCTACCACCGTCACTCTGCCATATTGGGAAAGACTATTAAGGTCTCCTTCTAAAAATCCATCTCAAAGAGCAGAGTTGCTCTCGCCTCTTCTTCACACATGTCTGGTGGTAGAAAAGGCCATCGTGGTCCCCGGTTCTGATTGCCTGGCTCAGTGCAAAGGAGATAGGATCTTTCTATTTGCCCAGCGGCAGGGCTGCGCTCTCTATCCCTGCCACCTCTAGAGGGGCTTTATCTGGCTTGGTGATAAGAATGTTTTCCCCTGTTATTACTAATAAATAGGAGTCACGAATGAACTGGGCAGCCGTGGCAGTCAGCAGGGAACACGCTACTTCTCGTAAACAAGATTGGGTCGTTTACTTTTACTTCACCTCCATGCACATGTGTACAGTACGTACTTGTGTGTGTGTACGCATGTTTGTGTATTTGTGCAACAGAAGATAAGATTGTGTGTATACAGTATTTTCGCTATATGCAAACACAGGAAATAGGAAGAAAAATAATAAATTAGCGACCTTATTAAACTTGTTCACTCCTCCCAGTTTTTCTTATCTTTAAGCATGTTGTCCCTAAACCTTTGGTTTGTGAAAGTACATCCCTTCCTAACTGCCGGTCCATTCCACTATCAGGGCTTTCTCTCTCTCCTACTCCTATCTGTTCAGATTTGATGATTAACTCCCCTCCTCTGTTGTTATTTTTGAAACTTGGAAACAAAACAAATGGTCAATTGTCTAGTCTAACTTTTAGTTAAACTACTGACAATATAGAGCAAATATATAAGACGAAACATCTTACTTGAAAACTGTTTTCCAAAGGGATCTTCAACCTTTTCTTTTGGCAAGCATCTTTAAAGTTATTAAAACAAACACACACACACACACACACACACATATTTATATATAGACACACACACGTACACACATAAAGGTGTGTGGGTGTGCGTGCGTGCGTGCGTGCGTGCGTGTGTTTCTGTCATTTTAATGAGAATACTCAAAGCACACAGGCTAATTCTGAGTAAGAAAATCATAGCAACGTGTTTCGGATTTTTTAAAATATTACAAAATTATTCTCCAATTACCACCTGATGTTACTGTACAGGATTATTTTTAATGTGATGTTATAAAAATTTTTACTGTCATTTTCTTTAAATGTATCTTTTAAGTAAATTTAGTAAGCATAAAGGGTTAAAATATTTTCCTTACATACTATAAGAACACTATTTCACTTGTGACCTAGAATATCTGTCTTTACTCACAATAGCTGGTCATTTATATTCCAGAAACATTTGCACCTCCCTTTGGGATGGCTGTCCTAGATTTAAAACCCTGTCGAGACACCACACCAAACCTGTACTTACGCAATTTTTTTCAACTTAAGTTTGGTCTCTAATTGCTGATAAACAAACCTTTTAGAACTACCTAGTTCATAAATTCAACTACAATACAACCTCAACAATACATCAAATAAAAATCACATGGTACAGATCGTGTTGTCAGCTCGATTAATCAAGAGTTTTTCTTAGTTATCGTGAACTTTAAAATAGCAGGTCATGAAATTGATGGAAGCTGAGTGTTGAGATATTCAATCATGTTTTATACTGACTGTCAGACAGAAGATGCATAATTCAGTGATTGTAAACTGGACCTTTCTTATGACAGAAGAGTCATTTGATTGTTTCTTTAGAATCTGTCTATTCTTTACTCCTGGAGGCTGACATCTTTCTTGTTGCATTGTGATGGAAGGAGGAGTACTGCTGTGTGCAGGTGAACTCACCAAGAGATAGAAGGCCTTCTCATGAATAAATGATTGTGACACACAGCAATAATTTGCATCTGCGCAAAAATGGCGCATCAGCATTTTTGTCTGTCTGAGTCTAGATGCTTTTTTTGCATGTTGTTGTTTTGATTATTTAAGAGAAATGGCTTTTATTATTAGTGACATTCCAAAAGGTATTGACAGCAAACGCTCCGGCTTGTCAGGCCGATCACATGCGGTTCTCTGCACCTTTTTTTTAATTAGGTCTACGCTGCGTGCATCATAACAAACGTTGAAACAGGTTTGTCCTTGCCTAATCCCGGTGACTAATTTCTGAGGTTATAATGCAAATCAATACTGTTTACAGACATGAAAGCTGCGGTCCTGTTTTTGATCAGCGAGGGGAATAGCATTGGCTGTCAATAGCTAAAGCCTGGTTTGGCAGGTGTCATGTCAATAACAATCAAATCGATAAGACTTGGTCTGGGAGGCTTGGGACAGCCGGGTCTGTTCGGTAGGGGGCACTTTATTGTTGGATGACAGAGGCTTGTCCACTCACTCAGCCAAGTCACATCACTAACAAGAACTTGCAGATGGGTTCAGACGCAGAGAGAACTAGATAAAAAATTATTCTTCATCTTTTCAACATCAAGCCTTATAAAAGATTAACAAAATCTAACACATACTAACCTGAGACAGATTTGATACTGACTTTGGACTGTTATCTAAAGCTGTTTTGTGATAAATTACAGGAAAAATACAACAGAAACCTACTTATATTTTGTTTAATGGTTTTAATTCCACTCCTATACTGGATCAAGCTAATCACAGAGCCTTTCCAGCCTTTTACTGTATTCATATGCAAAATAAAATGTTAAAACATTTTGTATTGTGATGCTCAAAAAAGACGAGTGGACACAATATAAAGTAAAACATTGGTTGTGCTTTCTCACACGCCATAAACTTGGAATTAAATAACTTTAAGGTGGAACAAGAAATGTCTCTTGGGTGGTTTCAAGAGCAAAGCTAGAGTTGAAATTTGCGGCAAGCCTTACTTACTATCATGTATGACGTGAAAACAATTCTTAACTGCATTTTCATTTAAATCTTTTGTGATCCCTAGTGGTCAGTTTGAGAGTTAATATTTCTGCTGATTTATTCATTAATTTGTTGATTATTATTATTTATGTTTACTTGAGATTCTTTCCTACCATAGGTTTTCTAGCAGCAGACCCTTGACCTACCAGCCTTCTCTCCTCTCAGAGACAGAGTATGAGCAGTCCCCCATGAGCAAAGGATTTTGGGTCAAAAGCAAAGCTTACAGAGGGCACTGTGGATATGCTCCAGGGCAATTTACACAACACAGCAATGTTTAGCAGACATAACATAATGTGATGGTGCTCTAGCCACTGGGGTTATGAAAGTGTACGAATCTTAAAGAGGGTGGTTATGAAGGGCTTGAAAATTACCCTTCAAAATCCAACTTTGACCTTTAACTGAGGCTGGATCATTTTCTGAAGATTAGCATGATCTATATTCACTAGATAAAGTCAGTTTAACCAAGAAGCACCAATATTAATTAGTTAACTTTTGTTAAATACATTTTTGAGGAATAGTAATTTTAGAACTAAAATAATGCAACAAAATAACGAACCTATATTATGTATTAAGTAGCAAGTATCTTGACTATTATTCTCACAAAGTATAGTTTAAACCTATGGTAAAAAAACTATAACTTGCCATTATATGCCATTAGTTTTATATGTGAGTTTGTCGAGAGTTATTGTACAATGTCGGCGAACAACACAGGGTGCAACTACTAAGCGCATTCTTCCACCCCCCTAAAAAACAAAACTAATAGTTTTACAGGGAGCTGCAGGGAAAGCAAAATGGATTCATCCCTGACTGAATGGTCTAGATAACAGAACGAGTACCATGTTTAAAGATGAAGTTGGTAAGTCATATAACAATTTTATAAAGTTAATAAAAATAAAGTCTTATAAAAAAGCTTCAATCTGGATTTGAATCTTCTATTATTTTTGTATATGATTTTATTAATGTGTTTAGATGTTAAAATGATGTAGCACACAGTGTATTTTGTCAATTTGATTTGGCTCAATCAGTTTATGCAGGTGGTCAAGTAATTTTTTTCATTTCCGACTTGTAGAGACTTAAATACATAATAGGAACAACCAAAAAGATACAAATAATTACATAACAATTTAAACAGACATACGTTTTAAATTATTTCTTAAATGAAAACAATTAAAAGTAAAACATTTTATAATGTCAGCAAGTCTTTTCATATCCTCTAACTTGTGGAAATGTAATCCACAAGACCGTGTCACATTTTAAAAAACGTCCTGGTTTACTTAATGCAATATACATCCAAACGGTTAAACTCCCATCAGAGTATGGGATAATTGTTGAATCAAGTGTAAATGTGGAGAATTAGAAATGGGTCTCTGTATTCTGGTCCCCAAATCGCACTCTGACTATCTATCGCAAGTCTTTCAGACAACCTTGGTGTGATTTCTTGACAAAGCACCCCCGTTCTTAAGGTGTACTCGAGCACAATCCTAAAAGGCAAAGAGTGAGCTTATGAGAAGATAGGAGAATGAATACATTTCTTCTCTAATTATGTGAGAAGAAGCGACTTTGTAAAAATAAAGTTAGGTGACACAAGGGCACATTGAGGGATCCTCTCACTTTAGGAAAATATTTCAAAGTGGGGGGCACAAATGGATGTTTGTGCTGCAAAGCTATGGTCGCTAATTGGAACAAACTTAATGAATGCAGGGTGTGTGGAGACAGATGCTTTGTACAATGTGGCAGATTTCAGTGCCTGAGCATCTCTACATCGCCAGAACATCAAGAAAACAAGAACATTTGGCAGGTCACAAAATCATCCAAAGAGAATGGGATGCCTGAGAAAAAGAAAAATGTAAACAGTTGTGTGTTTATTTTTCAGTTAATTTATGGGTGACATTGTGTGTATGGGTGACAACGTATGTGTGTATCTCTGAAGCACTTGTCTATTTGTTTGAGCCATCCTCTTTTGTTTTGGCTTTCTTGATTTGCCAGCTATGTAGCTTGCAATTAGCGTGCAGGCCTCAGGGACCTAATTAAACAGTTCAATTAATAAATGATTTTCTTAAAAATCCCATACAAGCCACTCTGACATTTTGTCAGCCTCTTAGAAGAGTGCATGTGTGTGGTTCTTGTGTATATGTGTGTGTTTTTGTGTTTGTGTTTATGTGTTAATGTTAAGATGATAATTAGCTTGTTTCCAAGACCTGCTTTCCCCAAGGTGGCTGATGCAGGGTAGGGGACAGCGGTATGTGTGTGTGTGTGTGTGTGTGTATGTGTGTGTGTGTGTGTGTGTGTGTGTGTGTGTGTGTATGTTAATGTGTGTGCATGTGGAAATGACTGGACGGAGGGGCTTACTTGGAGCCCTGGACCCCACAAGTTAAGGAGAACCCCTGTGACCTTTTATCGAGCGGCCGATCGATTACGGAGCGACCATCCCTTTGAGTTGCAGCCCAAGCCTGGGTGTTTGAAGGCCTCTGGCGCTCAGCAACACAGGCCAGGGGACAGGCTCGGGCAAAAGGGTCCTTGGGGGGCCATGAGTTGAGGAGAATCAGCCGCCTCCTGTCATTTACCCATAATGATGTCTTGCTTTGGTTTAAGAAGGAGGGGCTGGCGAGGACGTTGGTGGCTGCCCACCAGCTAACAAACATCTAGCCCTCTCTTTTCTGTGGCAGTGAAAACATTGTCTTTGTTCTGTCACTACACTCAATGATGAAGGCTCAAAACAGACCCGAGGTATTCTAAGATTAGAATTCTATTTAGTTCCATCACATCCATTTGGTTGTGCGGTGGATGGAGTTGTAATTCATTTTTTCGTGAACTGTAACGTATATTCCCTTGTGTGCGTGATGGGACAGATGTGCTTGTTTAATTTGTAGCATAATCTCCAAACGGTGACATTACTGAATCTCCTTGTCACTGTACACGAGCCACGCTGATGGATGTGACGGTGTACTGGTGTTCATTAAACACACTCCAAACAGCCATCAAACCATCTCCATTAGAGGCTGCCTCTTGAACAAGAGGCGGTGCAAAATCTTTTACTTTCAAATGCTCTTTAAGCTATGTTAGGGCTGGAAAAGTGTGTTATTTCTCAAATGCCAGTTAGGAGTCAATCACCGGATATCAAACGAGCAATATGTACAGGAAAAGCATCACAGGTTTTGTATTCCCTATAGATTAACAGTAGTCACTGCAACTGCACTCTTTTACACCTACACAAAGATTGATGCTGCCCTTTCAGAGAGTAACAATACTATACGTCTGTGCATGGTAGAACTGTGAAGCAGGATGGAGAATTATAAACAGTTTGAGTAAAATCAGGACCAAATGTGTGTAAGTAACAAAAGGCTCAGAGACACCTTAAAGAAACTTGGATGTCTGCCAGTGTCTACAGCAAAAACACATCATTCACTGGTCGAGATTGACGTCAGAATTGAGCGAAGTTACTATTCCCAAATTCTGTGCACTCTTCAATATAGACAGCAAGCTGACGTGGCCCTTGTTGCTTGGCAAAATGCAATAAAAACATCTCTACAGTCTTTTGAAAAATACCTTCCAATTACGATGAATTAATGGTGACCATTCATTACTTCAAATATTTCTAATGGATGAAATGAACAGAGTAAAGCATATTTCTAGTTATGGTTTGTGTACTATCATAATACAGTTTTCGAGAGAATGGCGGACTCAGATCTCCTTATATCCTTCAGTTTATGGAAAATGGAAAGAGGGAGACAAAATTCAAAGATGGACACACTGGAGGACCAAAAGGCAAAAAGATTTCAGGTTTGACCAAAGCCTTATGTACTCTGTGACTGCTGCACTCTCTTGTGCCCTCAAACACCCCTTTGAGAGTAGTCCACAGAACTCCACTGCCTCCACTTTGAAGCAAAGGGGGGGATTATTGTGTAAATATTTTTGCTGTAGTATTTGAGCATCTTAATCTTCCATAGGGGGATCTTTCAATAGGAGTAACACGGGGTGCTGATGTTCAGAGGAGCTCCCAGTTGGAGAAGGAAAGGGGGAGTGAAATGAGAGAAAGAGAGAGACAGAAAAAGAGAGGGTCTGTGTATTTGCAAGAGCGCTGGGAGCTAGAGTTCACTACGGGGGCGTAAGTGTGTCAAGAAGAGCGCTTTTCCCCCCATTCGCAAGCCTGGGGCCCTCTCCGCAACATTTAAAAGCATAAACAGTCAATACTGAATGTAACTCGGAGAAAAAGAGCAAGAGAGAGCGTGGAGAAGAAGAAGTAGGAGAATGCAAGGGTTTTCAAGTGTTACACAACATTGTGAGATCAGAGGGGTAGAAGCTCGACTGCAGTAAAGTTGTGATGCTTCCTGAAAGGGAGGGGGCTTTCCAAGTGAATCTTTCATTGCGGGCGGCGGGGGTGGAAATATGGAGAGGGGATGAAGAAGAGAGGGATCAGGGAAATCCACACCTGGTGCAAGACACGGGTCAGATGAGCCTCAGACACAGAGAAAGAAAGAAACGGAGAGAACTCTTTTGCATCCTTCCGTTTAGACAGCGGCAATCTCTTCATCCCACACTGCACTCCTTCAAAAGAGAAAAGTGAAGTAGGTGTGCACATATGGTGGTGCGTTGTCTAAAGTAATGGGAGCAACGTGAACAGCCTTTAATGCCAATGAGAGGAGAAAGCCACCAATAAAGAGAATCAAGACATACACATTTCAGACTTTCAGTTGAAGATGTGAAGGCTTGTTTGTATATGGCGCATTGTTCTTACTCATAACTGCTCGAAGAGTCCTTCACTCACTCCCGTTGCTCTCTTTTTCTCTCCTTCCTTCCATGCCTCACAAGTATTTCAAATATCTCCATACAGACACTCAACACTTGGCTGGTTGACTTCCGAGCTGTGATAAAAGGCAGCTTGGGTGTTTTTTTCCCATCTTTTTTAATCATACCTTCTGTCACATTTCACACGTACAAGACGATGTAAATGCAGATCTTTATCTATTGTGAGAGTATACAGAATAAAGGTGTCCCAAGTAGCACTGTGTTTGGTGAAGTTCATTGTGCCCATATATAAATCACATATCTGATTTTAAATATATTTAAACAACCAAAATGTTACAACCAAGTTCAATTTAATAGATCAACATAACACTATTACATGGATTTTGTGTGCATTGGTCAACAGACTTAAAAAAAACAACAGCCAATGATTGTGAAAAACCTCTCCAGAATCCTTGAAACAAAGAAAGACAACTTATCAAAGCTAACCACATTGCCTGTGCACACATAGAAACCACACACCCAAGAACACACGGTTACCTGAGTTTCAAGCTAAGGCTGTTTTTCTCCATAATGTTTTAGAGTGCAATCACACCAAGGGTGCTATAACTATACTACTTTTACTTGTGAGAATATCTTCTCTCAGCTTTATGGCAGACAAAAGTTGAGCTAGTTGAGTTTGTGATTTGAGCTACTTCGCTGCCAGCACAAGACTCCACCCCACATTTTGAGGATGCAACGATATCAGTGAAAGTGTGAAATATGATTTCCACCCCATGGAATAGGCCGTTTCCTTTTGTTGTCAAACAGAATGACTAAACATGCTCATTCACATACTCCCATGGTGGAGCGTTATTAATTTATTACTTTAGAGCTATCTGTGCTGTCTCTTTCACACGCACACAAATGCTTTTGGATGAATGACAATGTGCTAAATTTTATTTGAATATGGCTGATATGAATTATGTAACCATAGAGACCCATGTCTTTGTTGTTTGCCTCTAGACCTCCATTTCCTTCAAGATAAAATACAGTAGATCATTTACAGGAAAACACATTTAGAAAATAATGGAGGCATGGGGTGAAAATGACCCATGAAGAATAAAAAAAACACATGGTTGAAGGCAACATATCGTTTATCCTTAGGGGCTGAAGAAAAGTTTGATGATGTAAAAAGATTTGGTGCAGAAAATCACCTGCCACACCTTCTGACGTAGTAAAGTGGGACACTTTGTTCAGTTGGAGTTTGCTTGGATGTTATGTTAGCAATAAAGTCTCAACAGATTGGGCTAACCCCTCCCAAAAAAGAGAAGTAAATAGAAATAAAAGAAATAAAAAATGTATGTGACGGCAGCGTTTCTGATGTTTCATCGTTTGGAAGTCTGCCTTTGATAGGCTTGAGGAGAGTGACAGTACGTACGGTTTTTCCCTTGCTGTGACTCCTCAAGACTGGTAAGAAAGAAAAATCTGCTGTTTGATTGGTCTGAAAAGACTGTCAAATGTCAAGGTGTTATCAAACGGCAGACTTGTTTCTTTAGAAAAAATGCCGGCAAAAGGAATGTCTAACCTCTAAGTGAGTGGAAGTCACTCTTCCATCATGTGCGGTCGTCAGCATGAACAAAACCCCCTCTGCTTTGCCAGGTTTATTTTTTCACCTCCCAGTGAAGACCGGGTATTTGATATACTGTAGTCATTGATGAAATGATTGAATCTAAGCGGACAAAAGGATGAGCAGATCTTGATACAATGTTAGACTGTTGAGGCTGGGCACACAGCTGAAGAGTAAGAAGAATGCACACTGTTATTACTGCAAGTAATTACTGCTTAAACCAGAACCCTGCTGTTCTATTCAGGCCTACTTCTCCATCCCCAGTCCTCTTCACCAGCCTTACCTCTATTCTCAACTGGCTCAAGTTCCCTGTGACACGTCTCTGACACGCCACAGTGTTTTCCTGTTGTTCTCCCTCTGCTCTGTACAGGAGGCTTCATCTTCTAATCAATTTGTCTGGACTGACAGAGACAACTTGTTCAACATGAAAGCTCAGTTGCATTGAGTGTTTTGTGGCTTGTGTTCCTTGGTGGACTCCCTAACCATGCTGAGCACTTGTAATCATAAGGGAGATGGGGGGTGGTGTTAATCTGATGCCCATGCCTTCGCCTCATTGCTCTACTATGGAGGTCCTTCATAACTACCTGGTCTAACTCAGTTATTATTATGAAGATGAATATTTCTTGATTTAAGATTTGCTTTGGATATCTGCTCCATAGTTTGAAGAAAGATTTCGATTGTGGACAAGAAGCAAGAGATCATGTTTAAACATGTTTTTTTGTCTTCTGCAATAATGCAGACTATGAAATGTAGGTGTTTGGAAATCTACGTCTCAGAACAAGGTAATTTCATATGTTTAAAAATGAATATTGTTTTGATCAAAAATGTGGTTGAGTTTGGGATGAACAAACAACAAACGTACATTTCACAACAACTGTCTCTACATGCTATTCTCAATGTGTTTTTCTATTTCCTGTTGAGAAGGTATCGGAGTGATATACAATCAATGTTAGCGTTCGAAGCCTTGAAAATATTAATTCTATTTCTTCAGCCCACAGCTGCCTGCCTGCCTTAGGTTTCATCTAATTTAGTCTTTATTGAAAAATGGGTAAGAACAGTTTTGTTTTATTTATGTGTGTTTTCTCCTGCTCTGCTACTTCCTTTGTTGCTTCTCCTCAGCTGCCTCTGACAAAAGACAGCCAGCCTGCCAAGCCCGGTGCTGCTCTGGGACGGACCTGTCAATCACTCCTGACGGCGCCCTGACAACATGTACGTTAAAAATTCAAACGGGACTCAAAGGCGGAGTGTGACAGCCAATGCTTTGAAAGTGGCTGCAGCGCTCGGCGACAGCCGGAGGAGTATGCATGGAAAACAAACTAAGAAAACAACCCTGCAGAGGGAAAAGAGAAGGGGAGGGAGTATGACAGAGAGAGAAAGAGAAAGAGAGAGAGAGAGAAAGAGAGAAAAAGAGAGAGAGAGAGAGAGAGAGAGAGAGAGAGAGAGAGAGAGAGAGAGAAACTAAAGTTGAAAGTAAAAGAAAGAGGAATGTGGGTCTTGATGATGGGAATTGGCGTTCTCTTCTGTCTTTGTGTGTCATTGTTTTTTAATTTGGCGTGAACTCCCCTGTGAATGGAACTGCAGGTCTTCCAGGGATTGTGTTGAAGACCCCTATCCGCTGCAGTCCAGGAGCGGGAGCGCCTCACCAGCTCCTTAGAGGCCTTGCTCACATCAAGTCATGCTGCTTATTCATCTCACCACCCTATCCATCTGCACAAAACAACTACAAGAATGTTAAGAACATGCTTGATACGGTCTAGCTTGGTTTCATGACAGCACAATTAATTCCCACTGGAATGGAACAACCACTCAGAATTTATTTTCTATAAAAACATAAGGGAGATATTTTCAATACAGCATCAGGAAAGGACGACTCAATTCAGATTCTTCTGCTACCCTAATAGTTGCATAGAAAAATATTTTTTATTGTTGTCCGTGTGCTAGGAAATCCTTCCTCAAACTAAGCTGAACGGCATATGGCCCGCGATGTACACCCATAGGCTTAAGGACATACTTTCAAATGATCAGTTGGCAAGCTGTTGCTTTTTTCCCCCATCACTGAAAGAAGCAGAAAGAATGCCGTGAATGGTCAACAACACAAAAGGCTTGGACTGAACTGCACTCTATGGGAAAACTGCCATCTCTGCAGTCCTGCAGGTTGGGCTCTGATCCTTCAATAAGCATCTGCATCCACTGTTCAAAACACGCGAGGGCTGAAAACACAAAGAACAACTCCCCATTGTTTAGAGGGGGGACTTTGTCTGTCTGTGTAAGTGTGCGTGTGTGTTTGTGTGTGTTTCTATGCATGTTGTTCTGTTCGAAGAATGGGTGTTTGGCCAATGCCGCTCTGCCTTTTACCTGTATGACAGGCCATTCCACTCAGTTGGAAGTTAACATAAAATAACCGATGGAATTTCTGCCCAAATGCTTTTAAAAGGAATAGGAACAGTATCGGAACTGATCTCACAAAACAATTAGATTTTGATTCACAGGGTTCCAATTTACTTACATTTGTATTTGCAATTACTTTTGTTTTTGGTTCAATCACAACTACATTTGATACATTTGATTTCGATTCGATCTTGATAGCAATAGTGAAATTGTTATAATAACAAATACACTAATATTTACCTAAGATAATTCATGTTTTTTAACTGCACAGGGAAACGTATAACTTCTAACATGGTTAAATACTAAAAACATAATTGTTAAATGCCAATGACTAGGTCAAAACCAATACATACTATACACCTTAAATATAAGCATAAATAAATAATGTGAGTAAGATGAAAAATGTTTTAGATTCAAGAGTGTGGAAGTAGAAGCCGATACTACAGTCCAGTACTACAGCAAAGCATGTCTCTGATTAATCAGCCAAGGCTTCAGATAAACATTCTTAATCATTCTTTTAAAAAAAAGCCTTTTTTAAGACTTTTATCCCTGCTTAACACTTTTCTAATTATTATAATTAACTACTGTAAAATTACAAGTTACCCACGCACATTCTCCTTAACTCTGGTACAATTCTATAAAAATCTCGCAATTTTGTAGCTTTTTATGTGTGATTTCTGTTATTATCTTGCATTCTTCAATTATGTTTATGTCTTGTAACACAGAAACCATAGTGCCCTATTTTAGTTGTATTTAGTTGTAGTTGGTGTATGTAGCTAAATAGTTTCTGACTAGAGGCTTGAAGGAGCCACTCAGTGTGAGAGGCTGGTGCCTGCCATTGTTGTCAAAAGTAGTTTGATCAACAAAGTCTCAGAAAAAGTCAACTGGTGAAATTGGAGTCAAGAACTAGGTGGAGGACCAATAGGAAACCAAAGATAAAAAAAATCATGTTCGCTATGAAATCACACATACAATTACAAACTCAGGACTCAATCAAAATCAAATTCTCCTAGCCAAAATTGCAATTATTCAGAGAGCCTATAAATACGGAGTATACAAACTCATAGCCAGGGCACCAAAAAAAAAAAAATGCCCTGCATCTCCCATTAACTACAAACATGTGGTCCATGTCTATCTCAACAACATCCATGTCCGAACAAGCACACACTTGATGTGGCTTCTAGTGCCATCTAGTGTTTTAAATTGGCCAAATATTAAATTATATCTAATACCACGTCTTACCCTTCAGACTAAATGAGTTCGATACGGATAATAATCATTCTGCAGCTGAAAGAAAACCATCTGGTCTGAGAAACTCTGCCTCTGGACCTATACATTATTTTCAACTCCTGAGGATGTATACAATAATTGGTTTAGCAATGCTTTTTCAGTGACTATAAACGCTGACCAGGCCTTGTTCTCTGGATCAGTGGTCACAGTACCTTCCTTCAGGGCCAGGGGTTTCGTGTGAAAAAGGCAAGTTGCATAAATAAACATAAAACACAAACAAATGATTGACAAAAATTAATGCTTAAACAAAGTGATTGTTATTCAATTGTTACTATATCATAATTGATGGATTTGACATTTTATTTGCATAATTTAGACTACTGTATGTCATAATGCTGTATCTAAAAAAACAAAAACAACCACAATCAGGTGAAGCACATGGAACAATAAATATCGTCTGAGAGACTAAAATCTGATCGCCCATGATCCCAAAAAACATAAATAATAAAGAAATATTTTAAGGAAAAACAAACAGATGATTGATTTTGTTGTGTTTATTATCAAAGATAGGTATAGTAATAATAATGAGTATAGCAAATATCCAAATTACTGCTATTATTATTATTATTATTCCACATATTAAGATGTATCATACTCATCGTCATCAATATTACTATTGTTATGCTTCTATTTTGCAGTCTTTTTGCAGATATTATAGAGGACTTTTCATGTTGTTTCTCTCAATGTCATAATCCCTGAAGTAACCAAATGCATCTAAAAAAGTTTGGTATTCTTTTGAAATTGGGATATGTTAGTGGTATAATTACTGGCAGGCAGTTAATGCAAATTCCTTTGATAGTGTGTCCAAGACCAAAGATACGAGAATTTTAGTTTCCATTTTATTTTTAAATACTGAAAATAAAACAAAATCTGCTTGTGAAAAATTAAACTTTGATTTGACCTAATGGATCTTTGAATTTTTACGTAGATCGAATTTTTACTTCTTCACAAATCTGTAAAATGTACTTCACCTGGGCCAAAGTGCCCTCCACTTATCAAAATACATCTAGTGTTCTTGATATAGACAGTAATATAAAAGAATTGTCAGACAAATCAAACTGGTTCAGCACAACACAGCTTCCAATGGGGAAGAGATCTAAGACCCCAATTGTTTATACCACATGCTTGTAAGCACCCCAGCGCGTGTGGACCATTCTGCATGCCGTTAGCACACTACGTCGTTTATTATTAATACAGTACACAAGAAAGTGGTTTAGAACATTCCAAAATAGCATATCAAGGTGCTATGAACTACAAAGGTAAGGCTTTTCTTTAGAGAAAAATGACTTGTGACATTCCCATATAGCCATGCAATTACGTGTTTTATTCTTAGACCCGCTTCAGCCTGTAAGTAGCTTACAGATACAAAGAAATTATCCATTATTTCTGTTATATTTAAAAATATATATATCCCAAAAGTCTAAACATTTTATCATTTAAAAAATTCTCATTCTGTACTGTATAAAGTTAAATAACTGTATATATTGGAAGCCTTTTCTTAGATAAACTTAAATTGTTCTCACATATTCTAAACATTTTAGTATGATGAATAAATCATATTATACAAAAATGACAAGAAATACAATTTTGTGAACAATTTAATAAAATCTACATGCCTTTGTATTAGGCCCTTTGTATAAGGTCTTTGAACAAATGGTTATTCTAAATGAGTGAAGGATAGTACACTCATGGATTACTAAATTCATCTAGTTTAATAATAATATGTGTATTGCTAATCATATTCATGTTTGCATGTGTGTGTGTGTGTCAGAGAGAGAGAGTGTCAAAGAAAGAGAATGACAAAAGGGTGAGACAGGGAGAGATATGAGATTTGCGAGGCACCTCAAAGCTGTGATTATCCTGAGTGCCTCTGACCAATATAGTTACCTGCTGGGACAGCGCCACAGCTCCTTCTAAATAAATTGCAAGTGGCCTTGGGCAATAAGAAGGGCCCTACTTTGATCTGCCTTTCTGTGAAGAGGAGAAACGTGCAGTCAGTCAATCAAACTCATAAGCCTTTTACAACAATGAGTGCAAACCCTAGTTTATTACTTTTTTTCCAAATTGGCGGATTTCCTTATCACAAGGTGCCTGCATAAGCTAATCAATAATTAATATAGGGCACAAAATCGGGTGAGTCACAGCCTCTCCTCTGGCAGGCTTGTCACAAACTCGTGTCAGAACATATTTTCTTTCATGCAGAAATGGCATTTGAGTATAACTATAATGATTAGTAAAAAATAAGGCGACCCTTATGGTGTGGGTCTATTTTTCCGTATATTACGTTGGGGGTATGTCTACCAGGGCTCCAAGCATACACTAGACTGAGTTAAGGTATATCCTTGTAAGTGGAGGGATGAAAAGAATTGAACTTTTTTGTCATGTGTCAGTAAACAACGGGACTTGTTTGAAAGGCACTTGGATCACAGGGTAAAAATATGCTCTTTAAACTTCAAGCTCTGGGGCATGGGAGAGACGTTACGTCAAAACAGAGTGTTGAGATGAAGATTCACTGTCAGAGTGTAGCAGCCATTGCTCCCACAGGTATGTCTTGAATGCTTGGAATGGAAGAGGAGGTGTGGGCCTACTTCACATCAACTCTGGGCCGTGATGAGTGGTGGTGCATATCAAAGTGTTTGACAAACATAAAAGCAGTTCAGACAATGATTTTGAAATAGTATACAGTAGGCCACTACAAGATCATCAGATAAGAGTCTCGCTGCTCTTCAATGTTTTCAAAGCTGCAAAATCATTTCTAAATGACCTTCTGTCCCGTTGTGATTAATACCTAAACCTTTCAATGTCATGTGTGTCAGATTCATTGCACTATAAAGAAGCCCCTCTTAGCTAATTTTTTATTTTGTGTATTTCCCCAGACTAAGTTTTAAACAAATGGCATACATAGTAAAAAGTTAAGTGGAAAGTCAGGGGGAGGGGAAAAACAACAACATACGAACAACTCAACATAATTGACAGCTGCATTCATTTGCTGGGCCCCGGTCCCCAGCCTCCCTCGCCATTCTGTTCATCCAGTACCATTTCCTCTTTTAATTATCCCCCAACAAAAAGATGGAGAACATCAGACACATTGCGGTAAATCCCGGCCCTGGCACTCGCTCAGAGTAACTCCTGGGTCCGCGTCTGGCAGTCCCGATAGAGTGGGAGCTGGCACTGACAGAGAGAGAGGACGCCTGGAGATTTTCAGACGAAAGAATAGGGAGGATGATCTCACAGCAAAAAGGTTGACGTCTTTTTCCCATCGTGGGAGGCTTTGGCAAGTGTCGTCCGATCACACAGCGTTTTCAGCACCAGATTAGCCTAGCCTACATAGAGCTCACATGGCCCCCTTGTTTCCACCTCAGGACCATGGCGTTTCTAAATGAGCCATGGATTGCTGCTACTCTCCTATCTCTCTCCACAATATTTGGAGTTTGTACAGTGTGCTTATTGTGCTCCATTTTGACAAGAGAGGGTGTTAAACATTTGGAAAACATTAAGACTGATTTGTTTTGAGTTAAATCCGCTGTTTCTATTGACCTGAAATGTGCTTTGCGGAACCTAGCAAATACCGGATAGTCCTTCTAATTAAGTATCAACTATGTGATTTGAATGGTTTCTTCTTGTGTGAGCCAGGAAAATGACAAAAGGTTAACCAGCACCAGGCTGCTGTCTGTCAGAGATTCTCTTCTCTGTGCAGGGAGTACATCAATATCCAGCGTCCCTGGCTGACTACCATTCTGTGGGCTAATAGTGTCATCATCTCCCATGTGATTACACATACTGCACAATGAGATCCTCGGACAATATGGAGCTGCAAATATACCCCTCCTTCCTGTTCCTTCCATCATTCCAAGATGAAGAGTCCAATGCTCCTTGGTGGATTGCTTTTTTCTTCTCTGGAGGGAACTGAGATAGCAAGCCGGGTCTCTGTGATGTACATTTCCCTTCAGGGCGGGGAGGCGATGTCTTAGAGCGCTGCTAAAGATGATCATTTTAGAGCCTATAAAATACCACAGGGACAAAGCTAGCACTGAGGCCTGAACTAAGGTTGAAAACATTTCATGGCGATGAGAACAAGAGATGAGGCAATGGCACATTTGGTTTTAACATCAACGTTGGTTTCATGAATGTGTATTACTAATGTAGATAACAACAGGGAAACAAAATCATAAAGCACGAATAATAGAAAAAATCTGTTTCAGAGAATAAAACAAAAAAAGTGCCAAACCCATTTGATAATCTACAACAATTATACACAATGTAATGAAAGGATATCAAGGATTTATTTAATTTTAACATGAAACCTATTGAAGGGGTCCCAGTTGGAAAGAAATATAAGCTTTCAATGCTGGTCCTCAAAACTCAGTTATATTTGTTTCGACAAGCTGTCAAAGTAGCAGATTTCCCCTACAAACACAATAACAATTGTGTTGCTAAAACATTGTCTTTCTATATGAAATAGGTGGACAAAAGGCATGGCTCTTTTTCTTGATGAAAGGCTAAAGGATGAGTCTGACCTTTCTTGTATCTGCTCGGCTTTGGGAGAAGAAAACACAGGCCACTCTCTTTGGCCTTTTCTTGTTCAGCTCTGGGGTATGTTTGCCAGCCAAAGAAAAACGTCAAATGAGCTCTTGCTATCCACAGACTCAGACACACAGTTGTATCTTCCTTTCATATACAAACACACAAACACGTGTGCTGTACACGTAAGCATGGAAGTGTGCACGTGTCCATACACACACACACACACGCAGGCACGCACGCACGTACGCACGCACGCACGCACGCACGCACGCACGCACGCACGCACGCACGCACGCACGCACACACACACACACACACACACAGCCATCTGTAAATGGAATCAGAGTATGTCTGCAGGATATGGAAGCAAATAGAGAGAGCAGATCAGTGTAGATGACATCTATGAAAAAAACAACAGCTTGACTCACTACTATTGCCATCTTTAGAACTAGCAGGAATTAATTCTGCGCCAATTAAAACGGAGATTAAATTAATAGTGGATACTTTGATGATGCCAGTATTTGTTTATCAACAATTGGCATAATTTAGCTTAAAGACTGGTTGACGACTAGTTTGAACTGAGAATCAACTCTTAACTGTCACGTGCGTTGTATTTCAGAGCACATACCTTCAAGCCTTTTGTGTGATGCTTTCAAAAAGGCTGCATCACCAGGTCATGGCTAAAAAAGAGTCTGTGTCGTCCAAACATAGAATGGCCATGTCGGGGGGATAGGGGAGGTGTCAATTCTATAGGTAAACTCTGGCAGTGTTGAGTAAAGTGGCCTCCGATCAGACAGACAATGGACGTGGTCCATAAAGACTAAAAGGTAATGAGTGGTAGACACACTGACACGTCACAGCCCTCTCTTCAGTGGAGAGTATATAAAACCTTGTGAGTCTGGCAAATGCTACGCTGCAGACCTCAAGCCCTCCAACCATGGGAAAGGTATGAGTTTAAACATGTTCATCAACTAGACAACATGGAATGGCATGAAAATGGACATGTAGACATGTAAATGTAGACCATTTCTACAATAGACATACAGGGTTAGAAACTTTTGTCAGACTATAATAATTATTGTAAACAATGTTAGAAGGTTTTTGAGAAGGAACTCTCTACCGTTATTCTTTTTCAGGGATGTGTGTCCCCTGCTGGTGACCAACCATCTTCACTCTAAGCACAATGTGATCTCATGACATTATTTTGACCATCACGATTTTCTGCCTGACATGTGGTACTTGTTTCTATCTCTTCTTTTTCAAGATTATCTTCTATGAAGGCCAAAACTTCCAGGGCCGCCACTATGAGTGCAATAGTGACTGTTCCGACACCTTTAGGCACTTCAACTGCTGCAACTCCATCCGTGTGAGTGGTGGTCATTGGGTGGCTTATGAGAAGCCCAACTTCATGGGTTACCAGTACATCCTGAACCAGGGTGAATACCCCGACTTCCACCGCTGGATGGGCTTCAACAACTGCATCCGTTCCTGCCAGATGTTCCCCCCTGTAAGTCAATCAAAATGATGGAGGGGGTTTAGATACTTCAAACACCACTTCATAGATCAACGCCTGTCACTGGCCTTTTGAAGTTCTTTTGAGATATAAAGTCACGTCAAAATCATAAAAGTCTCTGTGCAAGGTCCACAAGGAGATCCAGTCATTCTTTAAAAAGAATATGATACACCCCCAAAAGACGTGGCGTCTTCATTTTCATTCTGTTAGTGGCTGAGCATTTCTGGCAGTGAAAGAAAGGCTTGCGCTGCTCATCTTGACTGAATATCCCCACTGGCTGCAGTGACCGCATAACTACTTAAAAAACTAATCTGCTCTTTACTTTAGTCTTAATAGTTTCGAGTCCCTAAATGCCTTTGTTTTCTTTGCCTCACTAATAGTACAGAGGAGCCTACAGGATGAGGATCTACAACAGGCCTGATATGTCTGGTCACATGATGGAGTTCATGGACGACTGCCCCAACGTGTATGATCGTTTCCGTTACCGCGACATTTTCTCTTCTAATGTCATGGAGGGCTACTGGGTGTTCTACGAGCACCCCAACTACAGGGGCCGCCAATACTTCCTGCGCCCTGGCGAGTACAGGGTCTCTGGCGAGTGGGGCTGCAGCAACCCCATGGTGGGCTCCTTCAGGAGAATGAGGAGCGGAGTGTAAGCTCCACATACGCTGCTGACAGCATAGCAATTAAACTTTTTTTGTTTTTAAATTTTGGGTGTTATGTTTGGTTTTTTATGCTGATGCAGCATTAACATCTATTAGCGATAGGTTATTCCCATTCACACAATGATTCTCCTCACGTATTAAAATCTATAAGCTCCTGGCATTTGTGCCAATAAAGCCAGAGGTTGCAACTCTTATTGTAGGACATAGAAAGTGCAGTTGTTCAGAATGTTCAGAATGTTGAGAGACAAAGAGCTGCTGCCGCACAGTCCTACACTGTTATACAGTCTATAGAGGTGTGTTGTGCTGACACGTCAAACCTTTGTGCCATGCTTACAAAGCCCGGATCCCAAAGGGCTCTATAAAGGTCTGGTGCTGCACTCTGTCTGCCTGGTCAAGTCTGAACTAAAGTCACAGTCACAATGGGGAAGGTAAGCAGGCCACCTACACACTATGCACATCACACGTCAGTGAAGACAGAAGGACCGCCTTAAGTTATTGAATAATTCCAATACAGAATGCTCCAAATAGTCAACAGTCAATAGTAAATGATTTCATCAGCCAGGGTTGGCTTGAGAAATTTGCTGTAATGTGTGCTGAGGCTGCTCTTAACATGTGAACATTGGGTTGGAAAAGGGAAGATATGTAAAACCTATGGAGTGCAGGTTATAAGCCAGGTAAACCGTTACATATGCTCAAAAAACATTGCATTAACAATGAAAGATATCCACCACAAACACCTCAATCAATCGCCACAAGAAGTACAGGTCCATTACTCATTATCAGTAAAACATTTGTAAGGTTCAAGCTTGCTTGGAAAAGCAGTGTAGACTGGGAAGAAAAACAAATGACTACAGGTTGCAAACTTTTAATTTACATATTATGAAGGCCCAAACATGGTACTGATCAGCTGTAAATCATTGCAATCAGCAAAGCATCTAGCTTAAGTTTCAAAGTTGAGGGCTAAGCCTACAGATCACTGCATTAACCGTGAATAATTTTCTGAGAGCATGGATTTCTAAAATGAACGCACATGTTACTACATTGGGGATTACTAATATGATGGAAATTGAGGGAACATATAACTACTCTGACCACATAAATTACTGAATTAGGTTGACGTATGACATATGTCCGTGGCTAAGTAATGTGCACAGAATTGTCTGTGCATTCTCTTTAAAACTTAAAAAACGCATTTAGTTTGAAGCACTGGCATACTAAATACAAACATTTGGAGTAACGTGTGTCTCTTTTTTTTGTTTTACATTTGAATGCAAACAAATTTAAATTGAATGCAAGGATACAGGCGGTGTGTTTGAAAACTTGATGAGCTAGATAGAATAGACTCCTCTAACAACAATATTAATGTATATGGACAATACGTACATGCATTGAAAGTGGTGTAGCCTTCGCCACAAAAGGTGTAGTTATATATATGTAAAACTGAAACTTACAAAAACAAAATTATGAGCAAATTAATTGAAAACATGCCCAAAAGTGTGTCAAAGTTGTAATAATATTAATAATAAGTACCCTGTAGTCATAGATTTTTGCATCCGAACAGCATTTACAGACAATTTTCATTGTCTTTAACACATTAGACCTAGTTTAGATACAAGGTCCATACACTGTTTTCAGAAAATCTTGTTACCATAAACAACTGTATGGTGTCACTTTGTTGATACAAATTGCGGCAGATCTTTATTTTCTGTAACATATTGTATTATATAAGTTATATATGTAGGTACTTTGTATCATAACAGATAGACTGCAACCAAGTGAAACAGTTAATCATTCACAAACTGTGGCAGTCTGTTGGTTTGCTCATGCCTACATGTCTGGCTTTCTCTCTCATTTGTAGATCATCTTCTACGAAGACAGGAACTTTGAGGGCCGTCACTATGAGTGCAGTGGTGACTGTGCTGAGATGAACAACCACTTCAGCCGGTGCAACTCTATAAAGGTGGAGAGTGGCTGTTGGGTTGCTTATGAAAAGCCTAACTATGCTGGCTACCAATATATGCTGCATAAGGGTGAATACCCCGGCTTCCAGCGCTGGGCTGGCTTCAACGACTGCATCCGATCCTGCCGCATGGTGCCCCCAGTGAGTGCTCTCCAACATCCCACACAGTTTTGAAGATACAATTGATATCAATAAAGATCCTTATATTATGAATTTCACTAAATGTAGATGTAAATGTAACATTTGATATTGTGTTATGTAGTATCGTGGGAACTACAAGATGAAGATTTTTGAGCGCTCTGATTTTGGAGGCCAGACGATGGAGCTGAGTGAGGACTGCCCTGACCTGCACGAGCGTTTCCACAGCCGGAATATTTCCTCTGTCAACGTCATGGAAGGCTATTGGATTCTTCATGAACACCCTCACTACAGGGGACGGCAGTATTTCCTGCGCCCTGGCGAGTACAGAAGACACACTGAGTGGGGAAGTGCTAGCCCCACCATTGGCTCTCTGAGACGTGTCACAGAAGACAACTAAACCTCTAGACACAAAAACGTTCTAACCTGAAATCACAGATTTTAAAGGATAAATGTTTGATGATGGTTCAGTTGATGTTGGTTTTGGGGTTGCGTTTTGATGTGGGGGAAATACTGTTCTCCCCACACAAAATAAACAAGTGATCCTCAAAATAAACAGTAATGGTCCGCTTTGCTTCAGTTGTCTCGGACCTGACAGGCCCCAAAATTCCTATCCTTTTAGAATCCAAAATAAAGGAAAAAAGAATTAAAGTCAACTTTTGAAGCATTATTTTTTCCCTTAATGAATCTTTTAATAAGTTATTCTTACTGAAAAAGGTCATGGGATATTTCATGTCAAATCTGAAGGTTTTGAATTTTTTAGTATTGAAATTTAATATAGATTCAGTTACTTCTGATGGCAATGGAGCTAGCTGCAGAGGCGAATACACCAAGGTCCAACTAGACTACAGTTTCTGCAGACTACCGTGACATCATCCTCCCCATTCACAAAGCTGAATTATCAAGGAAACAGAAGCTTATTCTTTGAAGCCAGTTATTAAAGAACAAAAAAAGGGGATCTGAGGATGGGCATGTAGGAGTCTTTATGAGATCACATGGTGCCGTGCAGGCGCTTTGGGTCCATGAAAGAGGTCCATATTAGACCCACATCACAGGGCCGGAGCCAACTCAAAGAGTAGGAGTCAAAGTGGCCTGGTACTAGCCCCAAGCATCAAGCTCTCTCAGAACAAAAAACAAAACCCAGTCTGCATCCCTGCTCATGCATTTTTCATCAGCCCACGATACGGAATCCTTTTTGGAAATAAATATCAATTATTGAAATTGTTAATTAGAAGCCCCGTAATTGGCAAAGATATCCATGAATTAATAACTTTGACCATTAATTATTGATTTAAAAAATTTTAAGCCCAGCAGGGCGGTCATTTGAGAGTCTCTTAAGATGAACCACAACAAGAAATGTGAGTTATGGCCTTGAGTAATGTTCAATTAACGGACTGTCAACTTTACTATAGAAGTCTAGTGATCTGCCCTCCGTTCTCTGATATCTGTGGACTCCAGTCCCCAGTGGAGAGAGGGGCATCAACAGAGTGCATCATGAGATCTGATACACTGGGGGCAATGCCAGATAAAGGTTTGAGACTTGGGGAGTGCTTGCCCAATGTCCTGCGTTCTAAAGGTTAAAAGGATGCTAGTTATATTCATCACAACCACAGCAAACATTTATGTCAAACTTGTATTTCAGTAGAACAGCTGCATAATTAGGGTTCAAGGTGTGTGACCATATAAAATAGATTCATCATTCTGTATTTCAAGGACTATTTCATTAATGTAACATTGTTCCAGATGAGATAAGCCGTCTTTACTTCGCTGGAAACAGATTTGCTTTAGCTATTTCAGATGGATTTATTTAAATTATTTAAGGCATCTGTGACATTACTAAGGGACAGACAGTCTGGTTAGTCTTATAAAGTGTCCTCTAGATCTGGAACTCGAAGAATAAATATAGAATGGCTGAATGTGTTGAAGGTCAAACTAGTGCCAACAGCAGCAGCGTGGTGTTCACAGGAAATGTACTACCTGGCTATCTAATCAGTAGTCATGTAGAGGGTAAAGACAATCAGCTGAATTGCCATTAATTACACACAAAATAGCTGTTACAAACTTTGAGCATTTCTGTCCTCATTCAAATTATTTCAATTGTAATCAGATAGCATATATTTTACAGTATGAAATAAGATAATAGGGTTTTGGCATCAAAATATTATTGCGGCACACCTGACACTTAACAATCAAATACAAAATGTGCCTGGATCTCTTCCTCTAATCCATACCTCAGGCAATTTAGATAATACTGTAAATTGCTTTTACATAAAAGGGACCAAGGGATCCAAGTTTGTCTTTTGTTCCTCTCCCAACTCCTTGGACTTGTTATGATCGTGGGTTGATTGAAAGGTAAGAAGTGCGTTTTAGAGAAGAAATTCTTTAGATGAGGGCAGAGAGAAAGAAATAGAACGTTCTCCGGGATTTTATTATTAGTCTCAGTTGTGGCTTTCTCTCTTTTCATTCCTGATAGCTAGATAATTAAACCTCTACAGGATTGTCTTCCATCTTCCATGGCCCACTTACAGCAGTGTGAATTCCCCTTTGGGCAACTTTAAAAAGGCCCTTTTCAGACTTCTGTTTTGAGATCAGTGAGACTTTTTCCCCGTTAATTATTTTCTGTGTGTGTACAGAGACTTCTGCTAATACAGAAATGAACATAGATATACAACTGTTCTTTCTTTTTCATCTCCAAATCAAAGTATGAAAAAAATCCAAATTGCATTCTTCTTCAACATAAACTTTATTTTACGTTATATATATATATATATATACAGTGAAGAAAAGAAGTATTTGAACACCCTGCTATTTTGCTATTTCTCCCACTTAGAAATCATGGAGGGGTCTGAAATTTTCATCGTAGGTGCATGTCCACTGTGAGAGAGAGAAACTAAAAAGAAAAATCCAGAAATCACAATGCATGATTTTTTAACAATTTATTTGTGTGATACAGCTGCAAATAAGTATTTGAACACCTGAGCAAATGAATGTTAATATTTGGTACAGTAGCCTTTGTTTGCTATTACAGAGGTCAAACGTTTCCTGTAGTTTTTCACCAGGTTTGCACACACTGCAGGAGGGATCTTGGCCCACTCCTCCACACAGATCTTCTCTAGATCAGTCAGGTTTCTGGGCTGTCGCTGAGAAACACGGAGTTTGAGCTCCCTCCAAAGATTTTCGATTGGGTTCAGGTCTGGAGACTGGCTGGGCCATGCTAGAACCTTGATATGCTTCTTACGGAGCCACTCCTTGGTTTTCCTGGCTGTGTGCTTCGGGTCGTTGTCGTGTTGGAAGACCCAGCCACGACCCATCTTCAATGCTCTGACTGAGGGAAGGAGGTTGTTCCCCAAAATCTCACAATACACGGCCCCAGTCATCCTCTCTTTAATGCAGTGCACTCGTCCTGTCCCATGTGCAGAAAAACACCCCCAAAGCATGATGCTACCACCCCCATGCTTCACAGTAGGGATGGTGTTCTTCAGATTGTACTCTTCATTCTTCTTCCTCCAAACACGCTTAGTGGAATTATGACCAAAAAGTTCTATTTTGGTCTCATCTGACCACAAAACTTTCTCCCATGACTTCTCTGTATCGTCCAAATGGTCATATGCAAACTTAAGACGGGCCTTGACATGTGCTGGTTTAAGCAGGGGAACCTTTCGTGCCATGCATGATTTCAAATCATGACGTCTTAGTGTATTACCTACAGTAACCTTGGAAACGGTTGTCCCAGCTCTTTTCAGGTCATTGACCAACTCCTGTCGTGTAGTTCCGGGCTGATTCCTCACCTTTCTTAGAATCATTGAGACCCCACGAGGTGATATCTTGCATGGGGCTCCACTCCGATTGAGATTGACCGTCATGTTTAGCTTCTTCCATTTTCTAATGATAGCTCCAACAGTGGACCTTTTTTCACCAAGCTGCTTGGCAATTGCTCCGTAGCCCTTTCCAGCCTTGTGGAGGTGTACAATTTTGTCTTTGGTGTCTTTGGACAGCTCTTTGGTCTTCGCCATGTTACAAGTTAAAGTCTTACTGATTGTATGGGGTGGACAGGTGTCTTTATGCAGCTAAAGACTTCAAACAGGTGCATCTGATTCAGGATGATACATGGAGTGCAGGTGGACTTCTAATGGCAGACTAACAGGTCTTTCAGGGTCAGAATTCTAGATGATACACAGGTGTTCAAATACTTATTTGCAGCTGTATCACACAAATAAATTGTTAAAAAATCATGCATTGTGATTTCTGGATTTTTCTTTTTAGTTTCTCTCTCTCACAGTGGACATGCACCTACGATGAAAATTTCAGACCCCTCCATGATTTCTAAGTGGGAGAAATAGCAAAATAGCAGGGTGTTCAAATACTTCTTTTCTTCACTGTATATATATATATATATATATATATATATATATATATATATATGTATTACACAGAATGAAACCTCTAAACCGACCCATGCGTTGCCAGACATCAAATAAAGGATTATTGGCCTCTGGCACGTTACAGCACTTAATTTAAAGGCAGGAACCATTCATCCTGAAGGTTGATGGAGACAGCCCGTCAATTAATGTTTTCTTTCTGACAGAAGCTTTGGGCACTCTTAAATTTCACAAAGCAGAGACAGCTGAATTTTTTTATAGCACTCTTATAACAGGACACCCTTTGCAAGGAAAGAAGGAAACAAAACTTCAACCCGTGTAAAATATAAGTAAGTACTGTTAGAATGTAAAGACAATGTTCAGCTACTCAAAGATAATTGAGAAATGTAATTAATGACAACTTCACTACAACGTTTTATTCCATTTACTGTCACACGTTAGAAGTCAACATCTTAACAGAAAGAATCAATGTCACAAAATAATACTTATCATACTTTATAAAATCTGATTGGTCGTGTAACAGTGTCCTTTTCAACCATTCATTCACCAATTCATCCCTATTCTACACCTTTGTGTTTAAAATGTATACAGAAATCCACACAACCAACCACTAAGATAGGACCAACTATATACTGTAGCAAAAAATTATCATAACGCAATGAGAAAAAGTGGTATCACACAAGTTAAACTAATACCTAAATAAACAAGTTCTCTGTTGTCGATAATTCATCAAAGTGATTATCCTAAAGATTAGGGAAATTCAGTTCACTACCCAAGGGCAAATGTGAGCATGGAGGCCAAATCATTGGCTGACTTGACCCAAACATGAAGAAGGAAAACTGCTAAAACTGGGCAAGCAAATTAAATCACCCAAATAAAACTCACCGTGCAAATGTAAATATGAACAGGTGTGAGTATTTCTTCAAGGCTCTTAACCAAACCGGTCAAAGCAAACTAAAGTAGTCAAGCAAAAACAAAGTAACCAATTAGGAGTCCCCTCACAGAGGGAAAGTTCATCTTCATTTAACTTTATCAACAGTGTGAAGATATTAGAAAATGTCCAGCATATAGAGTCAAATCAGCCAGCAGCAGCTAACAATTGTAACACTAGTACAACACGTAATATGATATTTAAGTACTCTAAGCAGATGTAGGAGGAATGTCTACTATTTGGCCCAAAAAGGACCGCCTACATTACCTAGGTGGTCACATTGAGCAATTGGCTCTTTGGCTAGCAAGGCAGTGTGGTGGTAGTTGGGTAGGTAGTTGTGTGCCGTTAAGGTTGAGGATTGATCAAATCAGTAAGGAGTGATGTGTGTATGTCCGGGTGTCTAACTTATGGTTACAGTGTCTAGTTTCTCTTCAGCCAGAGGCGTTGTTATGGGGAGGTTTTCATGGAGGTACTCCAAGGTGCCCTGCTCCGAAAAGTCTGCTGTCGTCTGTCCGTCACCCCTCAGTACCCACTTGGTGGTGAGCAGCCCGTCCAGACCCACAGGGCCGCGCGCGTGAATGCGACCTGTGCTTATCCCCACCTCGGCTCCTACAGGAGGGGAGTTCTATCAGCTCAAAAGTCTGCATGTATCCCACAAAGGTTTTTTTACTGAAGTGTGCGTGCTGCTAATTCATTTAATGGAAATGAGCAGCGTTTGTCTTTTTTGTCTAAGATTTCGTTTGCACATTACAAAAGTACCCTGTACTACTTACCCAACCCAAAGCGGTACCCATCGGCAAAACGTGAACTAGCGTTCCAGAAAACACAGGCACTGTCCAGCTGCTGAAGAAACTGCTCTGCTTTGGTCTCTGAAATAATCATGATCAATATCATCAACAGAAACAATAATCAATTAACTACCTCTGTTCACTGACAATTATCCTGGCCCGTATTCACAGAGCATTTGATCTTACCATTAAGAGTACAAATATCATTAAAGGTTTGTAGGGGTACTCTTAGTAGTCAGATAAAATGCTTTGTGAACATGGGCCAAGACATGTATTGTCTTACATTCAACACAAATTATAGTTCATTTGAAGATCACTAGATGGCAGTAACAATCCAAAACAAATATTCACGTTTGCATAGACGGCAAAAATGCTTCGACAAATTCTAAATACTGTTGGTACATATTGTTATTCCAGCAGGGTCCATAACGTTTGGCCTGAGATTTCATCTTTTCCCCCATTCAGCTTAACAACATTCACAGTGACACGGTTCCTTGGCTTCATTAAAAACTCAATTAAAAGAGCACAAATATTTGGTGGCATTGATGGGGATTTGAGCATACGTTACAAAGATTCCATGCCAGAAAATGGCCTGGCAAGAAGAGAGGCAGAAATGTAAAATAAAGATAGCAATTGGATGGCAATAATAGTAGCAGTAGATATTAACTCAATTGCTTAAAAGTGGATTTAACTGAGGATCAAATAATCCATCATACTCCAAACATCATAAGGACTATTATAGTTCGGCCAGCCCTACCGTTGTCAGTGACGATAACATCGGTGTGAGAGCTGCCATATTTGTGAATGTGGTCCACAGCCTCCTGCAGGCTATCCACCACCTCGATGCAGCACTCCAGGTCCCCATACTCTGTCCTCAGGGACTTGACCTCGGAGGGGCTAAAGGTCAGGTAGGAGGCAAACTTAGGGCCAGCATGGATCTTGACCTGGACCCAACACACATAGGTTGATATGTTATCTGTTATCAATGACCTCAAAGGTAATTGATTATCGGGTTATATATGTGGCTTTTTCTTATGCTATTTGGCTCCTGGTAAAGTGTGAAGAAAACAAGACATGAAATTGTTTACATCTGAACAGTGAATTCCCTTAAAAATACTAAGTATCATCTATGTGCAACTGAAAACAACTAAACGTCATGTACCATATGCACTTGCATTAGTATAGTAAATACTATAGAAATCCACTCTGTACACAATTCTGCACATTTAAAGAAGCTGAGAAAGTTCTGAATCAGGGATAGTGGTTCCACTTTGAATGTCAGCTTTCTCAATGTTTATGTGTATGTTTTGTGAGTAGTTACGAAATATACTTGTGTGAGATTAATTTATGCACGTTCATGTGCATACTCTTACTTTCTCTTTCCGCAGCATGTCGATGATCTGGTCAAACAGGGGGTTTCTAAGCATGTCTCTATGCACTAGAAGTGTTTCCATGGCATTGCAGGCGGCTGGATAGTCACATTTGGAGTCCCTGACTGGGCAGAGAGTATGCCTTATCAACTATCTCTTCATTTCTCAATGAGGGTAAATAAGAACCTAGGATGTCTGTGATGCTGAAAACAGACATACTCACAACATGCATAAATACAATAAAAAAATGACAAATGTGGAAAGCCTCAGAATTTTGTGAAAGTGAGATTAACATAGTGCAAATACATTTTGCATAGATGCATACAAATGTGAATATATGAAGAGCCAAAAACTCTACATACAGCAAACTAATAGATATTATATAATAATACTTGAGATTAAATATAACTTGGCTTACACTGTACTCAATGGTACATTTAAAAAAAACCTATGCTGTCCCACACTTATATATACTGTATATATGTATCTTATATTTTCTGTAATATTTACTTGCAGTGAAGTGTTAGGGTAATAGTGGAGCATTTTCAATTCTTGATAGCCAACAAATGGCAATACATATTTGACCCTTGATTTCCAAGATTGTGTGTTAATAATTAAAATAATTAGGACATGTAGTGATTTAAATAAAAAGCTTATTGACATTGCTAGTAGTTAAGCTTCAATCAAACAATTTACATCAACAACTCAGAGACCATTGCATGTTTTAGTCGAAGATCTATCATCAAAATAAACAAACTCTGTAGTCTAACATCTGAGTTTATACAAGCTTAACATCAATCTTAACTGTAAAGGTGACTCCGCTACCAAGCCCCTTTCTGCCCCTAGTGTGTGAATTGTGACGTCAAATTTAGTCAACAAACACATATAGCGTTACTTTTTTGAAAAGTGTTATTTAGTCCACCTCTTCTTAAAGTGGGGAGAGGGGGGGGGGGTTACAGATTCTGTGTCCATCACGTTTGTAGATGACAGAAGCACACAATAAGATCAGCGCAGTATGGCCCTGGTATGTGACATGTTTTTCTATTCATCATACAAGCGTATTTCTAAAATAACTTTTGACAGTAGATCATCTATCACCTCAAAAGAGATTCAAAAGCTTGAGTGTGTGTATCCTACGTACTGATCTTGATTGCTTTGTCGATACTGGCGTCTGAGTCGATGTAGACGTGGCAGATGCCCTCGCTGTGGCCCAGGACGGGAATGCCTTTGGCTGCTCTCTGAATATCCCTGACCAGCTGAGAGGAGCCCCGCGGGATAATCAGGTCAACCATGTTGTCTAAGCGACACAGGTCCTCCACCTCCTCACGAGTGCTCAGCTACAGGACACACAGATCACACCACATATCACTCACTCACATAACCGCTGCATGACCTATACATGCCAAATAGAGGACAACGTGCAGGAGTGCTAAAACATAGGACGCTAAAACATAAGATGTCTTTGCGTTAGTGCAGTGAAAGGTTTGATTTAAATGTAAGATTAAGCCACTGAAATACAACAATATAATAATACAGCATATAGCATATTAAAAAAGGGGGAACGATGCGATCTTGTGCACACAGATGAGCTACAGGTATTTGATCTAGACATTGTAAAAAGTTAAAGTGAAAATATCTAAACCATATTAGCGGTACATTTGGTCGTGCAGCCCTTTGCCTAAACTCTCACCAGCTGGACAGACTCTTCGACCCCATGCATAGAGAGGGCTTCCTGGGTGAGCTGGTGGAGAATGCGGTTGGTGTTGGCTGCCTCCTTACCCCCCTTCAACAAGAGACCATTCCCACTTGCAACGGCAAGAGCGGATACCTGTGCACGTACAACGACATGGAACCACATGACTAGTAAACTTAAATACAGTCTGACATCAAAAGAGAAGTGGTATGGTTTTTCCATAAAGATAGTTAACAAAAAAACATCAGGGCACATTTTGTGGATGTGCACAACATCTTTCTCTACTTCACCCCACGGACACTGCAGTTAAGGACTTGCACTTGGGATCAATAAATCAATTAAAGGCCAACTCCCAGAACGATCAGACAGACACAGATGCAATGATTTGAATGATGATCCGACAAACAAAACTCTTTGAATACTTCTCGATGTCAGTTTATGTATACATGGTAAAGGCCACACGTACATCTACACACACACACACACACACAGTAAAACGTTAGGCAGCCTTGTAGATGGCTCACATGTAGCTTCTCCTGTCAATCTTCCATGCCCTCATCTTTTTCGCACACGAGTGCAGAACAATAGGCACACACACACTCCCTCCATACCTGGGGCAGGCAGTCGGGACGGGCCTCAAATATAACCAGCAGCACTCCGATGGGCACAGTGATCTGCTCCAGCTGAAGGTTGTGGGCCACCCTGGTCCTGCGGAGCACACGGCCAACGCTGTCCTGGGAGGCCGCAGCGATCTGGCGCAGTCCGATGGCCAGGCTGTTCAGTTTGGACGCGGAAAGGCTCAGGCGATTCAGCAATGCGGGAGACAGCTGCCCTGTGACGGAGAGAGATGGCAGGAGCCTATTTTTCAGAGTAGAGATTTCTGCATATACCGAGGGCTGACAATTGTTCTGGACACCAGCTGTAAGGAATGGACAGTTGGCCCAATGGACTATGGTAATCAACGGGCTACCTGCACTGACAGCAAGGTCCATGTCCATGTTGTTAGCAGCCAGGATCTCCTCCTTCTTCTCTGTCAGCAGGTCTGCCAGTTGGCAGATGATCTCACTTCTCTGATAGGACACGGCGCATAGGTCACACACTCATAGGATGATGTGATGTGTGGCTATCTCTCTCAGTGTGTTCTCTAGAGTGGCCTTTGCACTAATGTGCTGAACTAACTGCTTAGTCAAAGGGGTCCGACTGTTCAACCATGTCTGTGATATTATTCATTTGCACTATAGCACTAATGTGAATAGTCCCTTTCACGTTAACTGCTGTATTATTGTGTCTGGTGGTCCTGATTCATAACAATTACAGTGTTGAGCCAGCAGAGGTCATGATTTAACAACATTTGATCAACTGGAATGCTCAAACTAGTGTTGAATTCAATTTTAAAATAACCATTGAGCATCTGCAGCAAATCAAGGTGTTTTGGCTTAAAACTGTGCCTCTGAGCTATAACTTTGTAAGAGACTAAAGGAGCATAAAAAGTCAAATCTCAAAGAATATGGAGGTTTCGTGTCCTACCTGTTCTGGGTCCAGAGCTGCCAGGGTTCTGCTGGAGTGACGGGCCATCTCGGTCTGCTGCTCCACTGTGGGGCCTGGGAGGCGTAGTAAGACAAGACGACTTGAACCACAATCACAACTTCATCAGTCCTCTCCTCTGTTCCCTTTGTCATTGGAATGCATCTGTAATGGCCCAGTCACTAGTAAAGACAGAAGACCTGCACTCACCAGCCGGTTTGACCTCAGAGAAGAAGGTGCCAACTTTCTTTCCCTCCACAATATCCGTGATGACGTGACCTGTGACCTTGGGATTAGTACCATTGGCAATGACAACCGAGGTACCACTCTGAAGCGCCCACAGGGCTGCCTTCACCTGTACACACACCACGGAAAAGTCCATCAGCAGACTATAATGTCTTATGTAAATAAACTGTGTATCATTGTCTGTTATGAAGCAACACTAGGTCGTTCAATAAAATTGTACAAATATTAGTTTACAGCATAGCACCAACAGCTATGGTTTGTCTGTTAATCTTCATGCAAACCAGAACCTTTTCAGGGTTTTCCTAAATTGCATATATAGTAGGTACATCAACAGTCTTTGTAACAGTGCCATGTAGAAGAAGAAAATAAGGCCCAAGGCCAAAATAAATAATTGACCATAATCCACCAAAACTGTAAACAGATACAACTGACATCATTACAGGAACTCAATGAACAGCTCCTTCGGATACCTTGGCCTCCATGCCTCCTATCCCCACTCTGGACTTTGTGCCATATGTAATCGACTGTTGGTCACCAGGGTAGAAGGTGTCAATGAGTTTGGCGTCATCTGTTCCAGGCGGGTTATCATACAACCCTACAAGCCAGATAGTGACTTTGGAATGTGTTGATTTTGCTTTTGTTGTTGATCAGAATGAACAGGTCAAGGCTGTAGCTCAACAGATGATAGTGTTGTTGTGTTTACGTACCCTCAACATCAGACAGAGCAATGAGCAGGTCTGCATTCATCTCGACGGCCAGTCGTGCTGCCAGACTGTCATTGTCTTTTATGCTGATCACCTATTAAAAGGCATGGGGTTAGTATAGAGACATTTTGTTGAGCTTTAAATCAAACTGTACCTGTATATTGCGACACATAAGAGGTAACACGTTTATCACGGGTACAAGGTTAACGACATGCATACTGTACGTAAATATGTAAATTATGAGAAATACATCAACGTGGCAACAGCTGAAAAGCTCTGTTAAGACTCCATGGAGGTTGAAAAGGAGGGAAAAATAAAGGAAAGAGTGATTCTACCTCCAGAAGTTAGTCCCTGTATCCTCTCTATGCCCTGCCTCCAGGGCAGCAGTAACGGATAGCTCTTTCCACACCCTCCCTTGCATGCACATCCCTTGGAGACGAAGTCCGGGGGACAAGGTGGTGGCGATGGAGTTCAGATGTGGGTGTGTGTGTGAGTGAGGGGCAAAACGGTATGGCTAGCAATGAGGCCACCCGCCCATCCACTCTTCCCTCACATACACACTTTTTGTGCGCACACATCCAATCCCCACTGCCAGCGCCAGCACCCCCATGTGCTCTGTACCCACGTTTACCCCCTGCAGGTCGCTGTTGGGTTCGGGCGGCGACACCACCGCGTCATTGGTGTTGATGATGGGCACAATGTTCATGCGTAAAAGCTCCTGTAGTGTGCTGTTCAGGTTGCTCCGCTTCTGCTCGTCGTAGAAGTCTAGATTAGTCACCAGGATCTGGAGCAGAAAGGAGGAAGATTCAACCGCTCGATGCACTCAGAATAAAACTTTGAACATTTTTTTTTTAAATCAAAATTAAGCCTTAATAAATGTCCACTAGTGGCTATTTCCTGTTTATTTGTGTTTGTGATGAAGGTGCTGATGTTAAACCATTAGGACATTCTATATGACACTATGGCTCCCTAATGGTCTCCATGCAGAGAGTACCTGTGCAGTGCAAATGCTGTACTGGGTGAACATGGCCTCGTAAAGGGCCATAAGGCCACTCTGTCCAGCCGCTGCACACGCCCGCGCCTCCAAGACTGGCACTGACTACAACAGACAAAGAAGCAAAGCTATAAAGTTAGCATCTGAAGGAGCTACCAACAAAACGTTCAATGGTTGGTAACTAACGTGGGGTTTGGGACTTGTCAAGTAAACAAATAGTTTCTGCAGAACTTCTCAGTTTTCTAAATAGTTCACTTTCTAGAAGTAATGAGGAAGGTTTTTGGTAAACAATGTTGGCCAAAAAGACGTTGACAACAACGTTGCTTATGAATTTTGGTCTCCTGCTACTGTTAACAAGACCAAACAAATGATTGTAACCACTAACCCTGCCTCTCTCTCTTAACAACAGACATCGGGCTGTTTCCACATCCCTTAATTTTAGCCACCAGCTAATCTACACAATGCTCAAATAGGCAAACTATATGTATAATCTAGAGATGCACCGATACTACTTAAATGGTATCGGTGCAACACTAGTATAATCTTTTTATTTTGCAAATGATTTGGAATGCAACTACTGGTCCATGCTTCTTGAGCCAGTAGTATATGTTCTCACCATCTCATTGAGCTGGCTTGGCCCAGCGTGCAGGGCCTGCCTAACACTCTGCGACAGTAAGATCTCGTGCCTCAGACGCTGCTTTCCAAATGCCACTGCCCCACTAGTGACAATCATCATTTCTCGACCCTGGTTCTGGAGCATGGCAACCTGCAGCACATAAGACCTTTAGGCCTTTTTTCTTATGTAAAACATGAGTTACTTCAGTACATTCTATAACAGCATATTATCTTTCTGATATTCCTAAATATATTCAATATCTGGCATCCAACTCTTAGCACAAATTAGTATAAAAAGATTTATTGTATGTCTTTAGTTGATTTGGTTTGGCAACGTGTCTGCTAGCTGAATCCTCTTTCTAATTTATAATCTCACCTGCTCCACAACCGAGGCTACTCTGCCTAGTGCCAGGCCACATTCATCGCCTCGGGTGACCACAGCACTACCAAGCTTGACCACGATCCTTTTAGCCTGCCGGAGCTCTCCGCGATGGGCGAAGGAGTCACTGTTGGCACGTGACAGAGGGACTATGGGGGGAAATAGCAACTGTGTTACAATACTAAAGTTCTGTTTTATTCTAAATACTGTATGACAGTACTGTGTTGCCGCCATGAAAGTATGACACACTGACTAACTTTAGAAAAACTACTAAATTGAAAAAGTGTTTTTCAATGTGACTCTTTAAAATTTTAAGGACCCACTATTTAGTGTAGTCGAATTTGTTTTCACTGAATATTAATCTTTACTTGAGCACCAACTTCTCATGAACAATGACAATTTTAATCAAATTGATTATCAAATAAACATGAGCCAGTAAGTGCCCCATTCCCCATTCCATCTTGTAACTAGGCAAATGGAAAACGACAGGGCAAACCGCCACATCAGCACGGCAACAGAGTTAAGCCAATGCTGACACCACATATCTCTCTACTAAAGAGTACTGAACCATGGAAAAGAATGGCAGAGAGCAATTTGAACTAGATAATTCAACTTTTCCTTTCCTCCAAATACAAAGGCATTGCTGCACACAATATAGGCATATGTACTGTAAAGAACATCTTCCTAAAAGTTTGATTGATTGCGTGGGATATTTTTTTTTTTTTTAGAAGAAGAAAGCAGTATTACTTGCCTGGTACCAGTACTCTGGTAAGCAGTTGGTATACATGGTTTTCTGTGGTTCTTATGATTAGGTGGAGCTTGGAACGGTGAGACAGCCTCTGCAGCATCATTATTAAATTGCCCAGTGTCCACACGTTTCAACAACTCGCTACAACACATAAGCAGAAAAATAAGTATTCTGTAACGTCTATATTTATTCAGACACTGTAGTCTTGTACACATCTGCTAAATTATACTCCAATACAATTACACTCACAGAGTAGACACCTTCAAGTCCTCAAAGTAAGTTCTGCATGTATCCCCTAACACCCAGTAATCATATTGATGATAATACACATAAGTTTTACGCAGTTCAAACAAGGGTTCATAGCCTATGGGAGCGCACCAAATGGGTTTGGCCAAAATGCTAGACCTCCCCTGATTCAGGCTGATGAAATAGCATCGCTTTGTCAAAAGTGCGTCCCTACCCTTCTATTTTATCACACCGGCTGTAGCCAGGCAGGTGTTCAGTAGTCGTAACTTGTAAGTTGTCACGTAGGCATTAGGTGCTAATATTTTAAGTAATGTGAGCGCTGAAAGCCGTAGATACCATTTTATACACTACGCTAGCTAGCGTAACATTGTTAGCTACTAATTTATACGCTCATTTAATTAAGCAATGCAACCATGGTCCATGGCACTAGACTCAATCCATTCCCAACTCTGAAATTATAGCTCACGTTAGGCCATACATGATTTGCTATATTACCGTTTACGTTGCAACGATAGGTTACCAATAGATCTAGTAGATTGCGTGCCTTCAAAAGTTAGAAGATCTAAAGTTAAATGCAAAGTTAGCATTGAACAACACGTGGATAGTAGTGCAAGCTAGCGGTTGTGCATGAAAGCTCGGTGGCATACTTAAACTTTAATTCAAAGCGTCCAACAGGTAGCCTGGATACACTAAACCAATTGGGCGCTCTCAAGACCGCATTCAGAAATATTGCTATTAAGCGAACTTACCAATTGCTACTATGTAAGGGAAAGTCAATTTGACTAATTTGAATCGCTTAAGTAGTGCAGACAGTGTGATATGATGTAGTATAATTTTTGTGGTCGAATGGTCGCACAGTCTCGCGCGCGCACGCTTCTTCATTATAATGTTGTTTGCCGTGGCCGTGTGCACACAAATAATGCCCTGGTACAGACTCTGTGGACTATCATAAGAGAGAAACAAACAGCTATACCTGGTACTCTTTTTAATCTTCCAAGTAGCAGCTAATTAGTGTGCTTGCTGATAGCGGCACACTTCTGCACTCCTGCATGCTTAAACCCTGCCATGCAAGTGTCACAATCCATTTTTTTTTTCTTCAATTGCTTCGACACTAATAACAACCTTGTGGTAATTTTTCTAAATCTTAGAAACAATCCTATGATATTGAAGTAGGAAATACTTAATACATGTTTCAATATGGTTCGAAATGCTTTTCTGTAAAAGGAGTAGTAGAGAGAAACAGTGGACTCGCCTACAGAAGACCATTTGCATTGAAATCTGGATTAGGATTGACAGTTTGACTAACCTGACTTCAATATCCCTTGATCTATTTCATTGCAATTTTAGGCTTGTGGTATGGGACGATATTAAAAAAATAAATCACCTAGGGTTTATGACATCTGTACTATGTACAGTGCTTTGAAGAAAGGCTTCTATAACCAGCAATAGTTTTCAGATGTTTGCTCAAGTGTTCAAGCTTTTTACCCACTTTGATCAAGGAGTTTAGTGTTTTCAATATAACCTCCATACTCCATACAACTACCACCAGCCTGTACCTGGACACACAGACAGCAAATACACATACAAACCCCTGTTGACGATTACCTGTTTGGCTGCACATAATTAAATATTAAATATGTCAGTAAGTATTATATACACACACTGGACAATTTACTGGATAGTTTGACTAACTTCTCCTAATCATTAACTACTATTACCCCCCAAAAATGGGATAGTGTCTACCTGACTGTAATGATAACAGCATTTTGTGTGCACATCAATTGCAGGTTGATATGTTGACTGCATAAACATATGCTCCAAAAGGTTTGCATAGGATAAATTGCAGGATTATATTTAAACAAAATTATGTTACAGATTAAAATGCCTTAGTATTGATGATTTACAAATGTTGAGAATGTGTATTTAGAAACTATTTGATAAGGGTCCACCAGGTGATGCTCTTGTCCTCATAATAGGATATACCGTGATCTACAGGCGGAATTCAATTCAGCAAAGTATAAGTAATTGATAACTTGTAACATTTCTATTGTTAATGTACTAAATAACTTATTTGCTAATCATTTACCTAAATACTAAGTTTTAATAGAGCTGTTTCTTTTTGGCATAGCTTTAGTCAAAATAAGTCAATTAGCTAGCCACAATAGGTGTATACTGTACACATACAACATGTAATTACTTGCAACCTCCAAAGGCCTGCAGTGGCTGTTTGAAATCTTATGGAAATTTCTTGAGCTATTTTGGTGTGTCTTTGGGACATCTCCAAGAAACAGCAAGATGAGGTAGAACATAAAAAATCTTGAACTAACCTCTTAACTTAAGGGGGAGTGACATCATAAAAGCATTTGTTCAGTCAATTATTTGCGCCACGTTGGCCTAATTGAAAGTGATAAATGGCAGAGACCTTTGTTGTTCTAGAGTACTAAGTCTTACACAGCAGAGGGAGGCATGACTCTGACAGGAACAGCCTTTGTGTGCAAAGGATCTCTGTATAGGACATTCTACAAATCAAATCAGAGTTTGCTTGTATGAGTCGGGAAGCGTGTCAAAACAAGAGTTTTTCAAAATGTCTTTATTAGTTAACTCATCACAGGGTAATGAAATTATGGATTCCGACTGTCCCACAGCCTTGCAGACTGTCTAATGCAATAAAAGGCGTGGGATCTTGACTGTCCCCCCTCTTGAGATGCTTGGTTAGACAAACCTTACTGCAGGCTCGGGTAAACATCATCTCCATGCCTGCGAGAAAGTGTGTGAGTGGTGAGAATCCTTGTTACTGTAGACAAGTTCTTCCAGGCACTCAACTAGAATAGATTTCAAACCGAAGTTGTCCTTTCCCTCAAATTCTTTTTAAAGTCTCAAACCTACCAAAGTATTTTGAGACAGAAGAAGCTTACATGTATACCCACGCAGCATTGTTTTTATAGTGAACATCCAGATCTCAAAGATAAAATATTGACAATCTAGTGTTTGTGGCTGGTCATATTGAAATCAGTTTTTAAAGACTATTAAAGACTTGCATGCTCTAGGCAGCTTTATGCCACAGCTATTCTCATAACATGAGTGCAAATAAAATTAGTATTATCTGATAAAACAACTCGAGTTTGTTTTAGGAACCAAGGCAATATATGTGCGTTCCGCAAAAAACGATTTACAATGACATGGCGCTTGTCGTTAAACTGTCAATGCAGAGAGTAACTATTTTGGGGAAATCAAATCATTACAATTCCAAATACAAGTCATGCTTTTCATTTTATGTATCAACATTTTATCTCAAAAGATCCTACGGGTGAAATTTAGTGGAAAAAATATTTTAAAAACATAATATTTCTCTATCCACATTACATTGTTCTATCTCTTTCAACTCTTGGGAAACAGACACAATTTTTATGATTTAAACAAGCTGCTCTCATGTAGACAAAAATAAAAAAAACAATGAGCATAATAGTAAACCATCCATATGATTCCATATCCAATGGAGCATGACACTGCTGTTGCATTTCTCATCTGTGCTTTAATAGGGCCAGAAGAGATAATTGTGTACATGAATTATTTGATACAATATCCCAGTTCTTCTTTTAGGCTATAAGCTAAAGAAAAAAATATATCTCTCACTATACAAATCCAGTCAGTAAATCATCTAGTTATCAGTTGTGACTGGGCCAATAAAACATAAGAACCCTACTATTACAATAGTCTAGTGGCATGAGAAATATGCCATGAAAAATATTGTGAATAGTTCCTGAGGACAATATTTCCAACGATATGAAATTAACTACACAATTGGTGTTACAGCATAAGGGAGTAAGAAACCCTTCTGCAATATATCGTTTAAAATAAATAGACAGGGAACCACTTACTTTGAGTAATAAGTGACACCACACAAAGAAAGCTACCAGGCAGCATCAAATGATTTCCTCCCACTACCCTTTAAAGACACCATGGGGCTTTTCAACCATCACCTCTTATATAACGCCTGTGCTGTGTCACTTTACATGTCAGAACAGAGATTCAGAAGCCCATAGCCCTGGGCAGAACCATATGGTGCTCCTCTACTCCCTAGTTTATTGCAATGAAAATGGTCACTAAAAATGTAATCCAAGGTCGTATTTATGCTTACAATATGTATCTTTTATCTTCTAAATGATGATATATATGATTGTCACTTAAACAAAACAAATATATAAAACAAAGCCAATCCATTCATGTACAAACCTATGTCTTATTGCATACGTTTTGAAAGTTATATAATGGCTACATTTGTTGTCATTGTTTACTGTCTAGGCCTGAACAAACTTTGTTCTAAAATAAAAATTATACGGAAAAAACAAATACCATGAAGTCAATAAAGGAGCATATGAACGAAGGTAGCCTATGTTAATGATGTAAACCAGCGCTATGGCTCTGATGTAAGATATGTTGGTTCATGACCTTAAAGTAGGCTAGATTAAAATGATCTGCATGAAACTAGTTTGACAGCAGTCTGAAAAATGTCTACCGTGTTTTTGTGTCACCAACCTTGTCTCGAGTGTTACGTTTTGGCCCACTAGTAAATGCAAACCGTACATGCTGAAAAACACTTTGATGCAGACAAGCGCTACTGACGATGGGGGCGCTCGTATAGCATTATCTCTTCTCAATGAGCGAATGCACGGATGCGCAACCAGTTACGGACGAGTTGCTTCATATTTGCTCTTTTGCTGGTAAATCGATCGCCGTAGTACACTGGACATTTTTAAAACTCATTTGATGTTGAACTAATTCAAGAACAAGGCAAATGGCTTGGGCGTTATTGACCACAAGTATATGTAGATGAAAACGGTATAACTGCGTCTCTCAGTTTCACTTTTGTGATGTACTCCTCACCATCTAGGTAAGTGAAAATGTATTATGCAGATGTTCACAACGTACTTACATGCCAAAAAAAACAATAGTGGACTAGAGTGTTAGATATTCAACACATATTTCAGGTTTAATTTTTTGATTGAAATAAATGAACAGAAATGCGTCACAGATAATTCTGTTTTACCTTTCACGTTGCATATGTTGGTGTTTCTTTATCTTGTTTACTTCGTCACCAGGGTACAGTAATAACATGAAAAAAACACTTAATTATTTCTAATAAACTTAGAAATATAAATTCTTAAATGTATCTTTTAACAATACGTGTTTGACATGCTTTTTAGTTTTGTTGGAAACCTTAACCCTTTTCTGTGAAAGTCAACCAGACAGGATATATAAAATTGAAAAGCAAGCGGTAGGGATAGGAGAATGAGCCCACCTATATGAATAAAGTAACAGCAATTAAAGACAGTTGAGTTTAAACTACTGTATAATGAATCAATATCCAATACCTATCCGATAAACTATCCCTTTATGCTGGTTGCAAATATTTCCTGATATTGCAAGTTACAGCCACCATATAATAACCAGACACTTGGTAATGTTTTTTTTAAAGTTGTGAGTTCTGTATTTGTGGTGCTGTGTGGTGATTTAGCCATATCATATCATGGGTATCAACAGTGAAAATGTTCTTTACATTAAACTTTTTTCCCCAGTAAGATCCTATTAGATTTGTGCAGTCCTACAGGAATGTGTTCAATCAATATGTATTAGAAATTAATATGAGTTGTCCAATGGTTTTCTAATAGGAACATCTAAAATATTTTTTCTTGTTTTTAATTGGAATTCAACAGATTTTTGCAATCCTCTAACCTTTCTTTACTAATCGAATTGCATATTTTTATTTTCGGATATGAGAAGTAAAAGCTACTACAAATCCTTGAGTTATTGTGCTGTAGGACAGATGTTCAAACTGTAACGAACTCCCACTAGATAAATGACCTCATCTAATATGGAAGGGGATCCTAGGGATTCAAAAATAGATTTAAAACATTTTAAGGGGGGGTTGAGTTTGCAAGCTGGCAAGCTCTCAGTTTGCCCACAGTTGCTAACATGCCTACGCTTGAGCTCTCCAAACGCTGCCGAGACTTCAGAAGACCAATGTAATGGGTAAGGATACTTTCTGATTAACTCTGAGGGCTGTGGTTATGGAGCCAAAGCTTATAATAAATTGCCCTTTGAAATGGGCAAACCCAGGAATCGTTGGATTTCTTGTATGGAAATGGAAGCCAGCCAATCCCTAACGCCTTTAACTTCCCAGGGTCTATCTCCAATACCACTTTGAGACAATGTAGCAATAACATCACCCTCTCATAGTGGAACTCACTTCTATGGCTTTGATGTCGGGGACTGGCTCCATACTCAGCTCCCTGAGTTCAGCACCATGGACAGGTCCAGGGAAGCCTATTCTCCCTCATCATTGAGTGCTAATGTGTTATTGTTTTCACCTGCGTTCTCTTGTCTTTGATTGGCCCTCCTGTATTCCTTTGTTCCTATTTAAGTCCCTGCCTTATTTCTTGTTCTTTGTCAGACATTGTCAGAAAACTGACCTTGTTTTCAGGTTTTTGCGACTAAAACGTGACCAGTGTCTTTGCAGACCTGTATTGCATTCCAAAGCACTTCTGTTGCCTATTTCTTGGACTTAGTTTAGTTTTCAAGTTTGTGCTTTAGTTGGTCTGCAGTCGGGTAATTTTTTAGTTTCGGGTCGCTGACATTTGTAAAGAGTTTGTTTTGCAGAAAACGTTGCAAGACCCTCAGAATATCCTGTATATGGCCACGACTACTGGAGAAAATGAGTATGTCATCCAAGTAAGCATAGCCATACCTACCCAACAAGGCCTACAGAACATACTTGATGGGGGCCTGAAAGACTGTAGGGGCTTTAGTCAGACCAAATGGCATTAACAGATTCGGAATGCCCATTGGGGGTGTTGAACGTAGTCTTCCACTCATTGCCTTCGCACGTCCTGATCAGGTTGTATGCTTTGCAGAGATCCAGTTTGGTAAACCAGTAAGCCCCCTGAAGTATCTCGAATTCTGTCGTCATGAGGGGAAGTGGGTGGCTGATCTTAACTTTAATTTGATGGAACACCTGGTAGCCTATACATATCCTCATTCTTTGTCTTCTCGACGAAAAAGAAGCCAGCTCTGGATGGAGAGGTGGAAGAGTGGATGAAGCCTGCGTCTAGGGACTCTTGATGTAGGCCTCCATGAATTCCTGTTTGGGTTCCGATAAAGTGAAGGTTCTCCCTCTTTGAGGGGAGGTTCCGGGTAGGAAGTCAATGGTGCCATCCTTGAATCGATGAAAAGGAAGTCGAGCTGCCCTACGTTTGCAGTAGGTTGTGCTACTCTGGATGGATCTTTTAGAGATGGGAGCCCCAATCTTTCAGTGTGCCTGTAAACCATTGGAACACGGGGTCATGAAGAGTCAAGGATGCCCCAGGATGAAGAGAGGAGAGAAGATGAAGTGAAATTGGATCATCTCCATATGACTCCCCATCACCACCATCACAAGAGAAATGGTGACCTGCCGAACTGTCCCAGAGCAAATGGGGGGAACCGTACATTGCAGTGATGGGCAGGGCTGTCTGCAACTGTTAGAGGGGAATTGAGAGCCACAGAGCCCAGGCTTTCTCCAAAAAGTTGCCATTAGGTCTGGAATCCACAAAGGTACGGTCGTAGATGTTGCCCCCTCGACCAGGAGAGGCAACACAGGGCCGCCAGATAGTTACGGAGCCATTTAGGGGTTGAACATGTGATTCACCAAGCCGTCTCCTACTCCTGGTTAGCGTTAGCGTTTTCCCAGCAAAGTGGACACTGCACAAACCTGGTGGTCTTTCCATTTCAAATTCTAGCCCTGGTGATCAAAGATGTGCAGCATTTCCTCTCTGAGGCTTCGATGCAGAGGGGATCCTGGTTATCCCGCATGGCGGAAGCCTAGGCCATGAGATGGGAGAGGATGGTTGAAACCCTTGAGCGTTTGAGAAGTAGTGTGATAACTGGAACTCAAAGAACATTACACATCGCTGAAGGAAGATCTGGCAGGATCCTGGACTTTTGTCAAATTTGTTGGGTGGAAAAAATTGAAGCTCCTTCCAGGCAGCTTCAGAGGGTACTATGGCTCTCTGGACATGTAGGATGCTGGTCAGTTGTGTCAAATTGTTGTGTCAAGAACTGTAGCTGCTGGGTACTAGTATCACTGCATCATGTTTGCGTGTTCATTAAGAGCGCCCACAGGCATAGATTTAGTGCGGGACATTAGGGACCAATGTCAAGGGACCACTGAATTAACCCTACCAATTATCTAGTGCACGGCTTTCGGCTTTGTCATTTTATCCACTCCAGTGACCCCACAAAAGTGTTAACAGTAGCCTAAAAGTCGTTGACGTTTCCCCTCCCACCTCCACCTAAATAAATCGTTAATTTGTTTGGTTTAGCATAGAGTCGCTCATCTAAATCGTGCAACAGTCTGAGGTTGCACACCCGCGGCAATAAGAAAGCAGACAAGGAGGACAACCTAGACAGGAATGCAATTTGTGAGCTTGTGGTAGTCAGCGCGACATATTGTTTACATTAATAAATCGTATAATCACATTATGAAAGTACAATGCGGTATATGCATTACTAGTAGCCTACTGTTCAAGATAGTTTGTATGTTGGCCGGCAATAAACTAGACTTAGCTAGCCTGCTAGGGACCAGGGCCGGTTCTAGCCTACCATAATTCGATGGGCTGGCATATACAGTATATTAGCCTAGTAGATAGAGAAGCGGACTAGCAGTCGGAAGAGGGCGTTTAGATAAACAAGTGTATTTACTTACAGCTTGACAAGGCAAACAAAGCTCAATGACTTAACAAGAACAGGACTGAGACACAGGGCTCATACAGACAACCAAACATTTAACCATTGAACCCCAAACAAAACACAAAAGAGGTGGAATCAATTAAACTAGTTAGACAGGACATATTCAGAGAGCTTGCACCCTCGAGCTCCCCGGGTGGGTGGAACGCTGGTGCTGGAGGTAGCAACAGATACTGAAGGTTATTACTCAAATGTATGACTGCTTTTAACCTTGGGTACTAGATACAGGGGTACTAACCGACTAAGACTAGGACTCTTTTCCAGCAGTGCCCTGTTTAAAGACTCAATACAAATGAACTAAAAGAAACATGAAGACAAGAAAATGTATTTTTAAACAAACAAATAATAAACTAATACAAATTTGTAACCCTTTTGAATTTTCAAACAAAACTAGAACACCCTTTAACGTCCATATCCACCATATAGACATTTTCAACCAAAAGAAATTGGTCTATTTTCAACATTGTTACGTCGTTTATCTGAGCAAAAAAAGTTAAATCCTATCACAGAGAGAACCATCAGACTTTCTTATGTAATGTTCAGTGATTCGTTTAAAAACTCTACAGTTACAAAACACAAGAGCATTGTAAACTGAATCAGAGGACTTTCAAATAGGTCGGGCTGCACGCATATACACAATATCACCATAATCCATTACTGACATCAGAGTCGATTTTACAATTGTAATTCGGTTTTCAAAAGAAAGGCTTGACCTAATCCAATATAGAGCTCCAAGCTTGATCCTCATCGTCTTTGTGAGTTCAAGCACATGCCTCTTACATGACAGTTTGTCATCTACTCTTACATGACAGTTTGTCCTCTGGCCAGAAACAATTTTTACACTGCAACGCGTCTAAATTGGGCTTCATTTAGGGAGCAATTATTTTATGCCTTTTTATATGCCTTATATGACTTTTTGACCCTTGAAAAAAACATACATTTAGTCATTGACCCGTTTACGATTAATTACAGATTTTCTGGGGATTTTTGTACACAATTAAATTCCCTTGAAAGGTTGGACATTGATCGTTTTGTACACGGCAAATAAGAATGCTACAGTCTTGGATTGCAAACCCTTAGCATGTATGAACTGCATTCTATTATATAGGTAGCCCTCAAGACAGTTGAAGGTTGCACCACCATATCCCAGCGAAGCTAATCTATACAGAGCAAATCAGTGAATAACTACATGAAAATAATTTAACACATCAATTGACAACACTGCAAAATGTTTCCTATCATCCAGTGCATTAAATATATAACTATAGTTCTATTTAACAAGAATGAGTGTTAATTTACAAGAGATTCTGTCATCACCGAACATGGGAGTTTGGAGAAGGGTCTTTAGACATTGTTTCTATAGAAGTCTCACAGGCATTGTTCCATTTGTGTCCCAACAACTCCACTGCATTAATCCAAGAGTCTGATTTAAAAAAAATATGATTATAAAACATCACAAACCTCCCTTTTATCAGTCATATAATTAAAGTATGGCATTAGCTACAGACGAAGAGAGGATGAAACACTGCCTTTAAGTGATATAACCATTTTACAGATTTTCTTTGAAAAACTATTTTATATTAAGATTAAATATATCATATCTCTGAAAAGCTTGGTGGAAGTTACAGTTTCAACCAACTATAGCAGCTCAGGGATAGATCACAATGGTAATTTCTTCCTTGGAATCCTAACATTTATAGATAATTTTTTTATACATGTTCCTTTACTTCTTAAGTCTGATAAGTCAAACTTTGTCAACTTGAATTTATCAGCATTAGCATCACCAACGGATTACGTCACTCAGGCAGCTAGGTCTGGACTATGGAGTTTTGTAAATGGTGTATTTCTAGCTGTATCACCAGGGTACCCTGAGAGGATAGTGCATGCATTGATAGATAGGCTAAACCAACCTTTAGTTCACAACTCCGGTTAAAATGTATAGAAGATTCCAACAGAAAAAACGAAGTAAAAAATGCTTTTGGAAACTTTCCAAGATTTTTCATTAAAGAACACAGCTAATGTTTGTTATATCATCATTATAGTTTATGTGTTTGCATCCATCAAGCAGTTTATCTGCAGATTGTTTTTGCTGTAATTAAGTAAAAAAATATCAGTTGTAATTGTGACCCATGTTTGAACTATTGGAAAATGTTTATAGTACTAGTATATAACAATGGTTGCATAAGTAATGTGTTTCTTGTTTTTCAGTCCTTAAAGGTGCAGTATGTAAGTTCTAGAGAATTGCGGGAAAAATTGCAAGAATTTGAATCACAACACTAGTTGGCACAAAAAGGCCAACCTCCTGAGTCTTTGGTCCCTCCTATCCCCCTCGGCCCATCCCACACATGCCCGTGTGCACTCTGACTATGAGCCTGAGCAAGGCAGTGTTTCATGAATCGTGTATGTTTGTGCATATTTTTGGTTTTCACCAACAATGCAAAAAGCGATGTCTGATTCTGAGGTGAGAAACAAAATAATCAAAAACGTCTGATCGTAAACGCTCTAAAACTGAGTGGTTCACACCAAAGCGACGAGCACAGACACAAATGACCGTTTCCCTAGTAACGACATACAGTAAGCTAAAGTTAACAAAAACAATTTCAGAATTTGATTCCCCTATTAGTATGAGCTAGTGCATGACAATCGTTTTTATTTAGCTGCGATTGGCACCATAGCTACGTTGCCGAGTATATCCAACATGCATGTAAACGAATAATGCCTTTTTGACATAAATCTGGTGCGATACTTCCTAACGTTCTAAAACTGTCTTGGCGATTTGACAAACAAAGTCTTTTGCGACGACATGCAATGACTTCAGCCGCCTTGCAACTACCAGTTCAAACTCTGTAACTTTTGTCTGCAACGCGAATTGTAACAAGTTTGTTTGGAGGGTGACGCTGTAAGCAAGTATTTTACCTAGGAGTGTGCACACGAGGTGATTGACAGGCAGGTAGCCCTTACTCCTTGCAAAAACTCTCCTGATTGGTTGGGTATAGGCGGTCGTCCATAGATTTTTTAAAAGCAGGGCCCAGGGCACGCATTTATAGCGCACCTTCTCTCTGAGCATTTGGTTTAATGATATCCTCAAGGAGGTATGTAATAAACCTAAAAAACATTTAAAAAAATAATGTATTGCTCGAAATTCAAACTTGCATACTGTAGCTTTAAGCATAAAAAACTAATTTTGGCTTCTGTTATTTTTCTACGGCCAATCATTTTATATTCTGATACCGACTGAACATTAGTTGTGTCTAAATAACTATGACTCACGTTTGGAAAATATGTTGTAGTGGTACCAAGTCTAACCCTATTGAAAATATGGAAATCTGATTATCTTATCTAATGATATTTGATTCAAATTAGTTTAATTAAAATATTCTTAAAATGCAAAAAATCATATTGGAGCATGTAATGTAATGGTTTTAAATTTTTACTTGTTTGCACACAAAAATAAATGTAAACATGTTTGGTTTTGTCATTGGCCAGTCTGAATGACACTACAGATTTGAAGCGGATATGTACAACAAGCAACCGTCAATCACATTTTTTAAGTCAGACCTTTTGTAAATCAATGCAAAGCAAAAATATACTTTCTATAGGGAGTGCTGTCTTAGCGTGTACATATTCCGATAGGTTAGTAATGTTGCAGGGATGTGTTAAAATATTTATGAAGTGTTATTGCATGGGATTTTTTTGGGTTTTGAAACTGAAGAATGGCATGGCTTGAAAGTTAAGTGCTTATTTGACTGGATACATAGTTATTTTATATTTTGAAAATTTTTTATATTGTATTTTATTTGTTTAGGCTCCTATTGGGTGGTACAAGTTTACATAAATGTATTTTAATCCCTAATTATCATGGTGCGAGAGAAAATACAGGAGGTAAGAATAGGATATGGGAGACCTTAAGGGCAGTTGTCTGACAACCATCCCCACAGCTGTACTTTGATATTCCCAGTGCTGGAACACTAAGCAAAGCATTCAGGCATACATTCATTGTCAAATCTCAAAACAACAGAACTTGAAGACAGTCTAAAAATCTCACCATCATCCAGATGTTAACTACAATTGTACACATCTCCTTTACAAATAGTTTTAATTTATTTAAATGTATCTATTGGTTCTTTGTTTGTATACGTGTGTGAGTTTGTGTGTGTGTGTGTGTGTGTGTGTGTGTGCATATTTACAGAATTAGTAATTACATAAACATCTTCCATTATAAGAAATTAATTTCTTAAGATGTCTCAGTTGAAAAAACAATTCATGATGCATCGCAGTTCTTAAACTAACACAAAACTGAGAGATTAAGGAGATTACATCATCATCATATGAATACAGTAGATCCCTCTGATACAGACATGAAAGGTGTGATTTTGTGTGTGTGTGTGTGTGTGTGTGTGTGTGTGTGTTCAAAGAACTAAATAATAATACATTGAATTTATAAGGCGCCTTTGTACAGTAATATAAAAAACAGTTCTCATAAAAAAAATAATAAAAATAAATAAATAAATAAAATAAAATAAGATCAAAATAAGTAGTATGCAATTAAAAAGGCATGGAGCCTGCAATCGAGCATTAAAAAGCATCACGTGGGACAGTAAGCCAGCCTAAACAAATGGGTTTTGAGGTGGTTTTGGAAACAGGAAATTGAGTCCAGATTTTTGATGTCAGGGGGAGGGAGTGTGTGCTGTGTGTGTGTCGGGGGACGATCAGGTTGATGGAGGTAGATCTGAGGGACCGGGTGGGAGTGTTAATGTGAATGAGGTCAGACAGGTATGGAGGGGCTAGATTGTGGATGGCCTTGAATGTATGGAGGAGGATTTTGAAATTTATTCTGTATTTGATGGGAAGCCAGTGGAGTTGGAGCAGAACGGGGGTGATGTGACAGATGGCAGGGGTTTTGGTGATGATGCGTGCGGCAGCGTTCTGGACTAATTGCAGTTTATGGAGGAGTTTGTGGGGAGACCGAAGAGGAGGGAATTGCAATAGTCCAAGCGGGAAGTGACAAGAGAGTGTACCAGGACTGCAGTGGTGTTGGGAGTGAGTGAAGGGCGGAGGCGGTTGATGTTTCGGAGGTGGAAGTAGGCGGACCGGATGGTGTTGTTGATGTGGGTGTGAAATGATAGGGTGCTGTCGAGGACAACACCCAGACTCTTAACCTGGGGGAGGGGGAAACCGAGGAGTTGCCGATGGTGAGGGAAAAACTGGGGAGTTTGCTGAGTGTGGACTTGGAGCCAATGAGGACTACCTCTGCTTTATTATCGTTTAATTTGAGGAAGTTTGAGGTGAACCAGGATTTGATTTCCTGTAGGCAGGCACAGAGGGAGGAGGGTGGGAAGGTGGAAGAGGGTTTGGAGGAAACATAGAGCTGGGTGTCGTCCGCGTAACAGTGGAAATGGATATTGTGTTTGCGGAAGATCAGACCAAGTGGAAGGAGGTAGATGATGAATAGGATGGGGCCAAGGACGGAGCCCTGGGGAACACCGGATGAACGGGGGGCGGGGTGGGATGTGAATGATTTTAATTGAATGAACTGAGTGCGGCCAGATAGATAGGAGTGGAACCAGTCTAAGGGTGTGTGTGATAGTCCAATGGAGGCTAGTCTGTCGAGGAGAATGGAGTGGGAAATGGTGTCGAAGGCCGCGCTCAGATCGAGGAGAATGAGAATGGATAGTAGTCCAGAATCAGCTGCCATCAGGAGGTCATTAGTGATTTTTATGAGGGCTGTTTCGGTACTGTGACGGGGGCGGAAACCGGATTGGAACTGTTCATATAGATTGTTACTGGAGAGGTGAGCCTGAATTTGTAATGATACTGTCTTTTCCAGGATTTTTGAGAGAAATGGCAGGTTGGAGATGGGACGAAGGTTATTTGCAATGTTTGGGTCTAAACCAGGCTTCTTTATTAGGGGAGTAACAGCAGCGGATTTGAAAGAAAGTGGGACAGAACCAGAGGTGAGGGAGGAATGAATGATGGCTGTTATCAAGGGTAACAGGGAGGGGAGGGAGGCTATAACCAGGGAGGATGGCAGGGGGTCAAGTTGGCAGGAGGATGGCTTAAGGGCAATAAATAACTTATTTCTTTCTTCTTTCATAGATACGATTCGGGTAGTCTATCAGCCATGCAACGCTGCTGCTACCCTGGAAAAGTTCTGCTCTTCCTGCTCATTATCAGCAGGTGAGCAAAAACCATCCTGATTTGCTGTTCTTTGACAGTATATTATATGTGTGAAATTACCTGTGCCATACTCATGATGGCAGCTTTCTTTGTCCAAATTGTTTAGTGTCAGCTAACTCTTGTTCATACTGGTTTGCTATAAAACAAACAGAGAGACTTCACAAAGGTACATGACAGAACTTAATTCTGACAAATAAAAAATGAGAAAATAAATATTAGACATGATGGAATTGAATGGTAGGCAATACCAATAATCAATTATGATGTACTGTATATAGAGTTCCGTTCTTGGTGCAAATTCCTCTCTGGTCCGGGCCCATCAGTGGAACACATGTTGCCCATTGTCTGACAGCCTGCCTGGCTGGAAACCCACCCCTACTGGATCCAAGGTCTCAACCTGGATTTACAACAGGTGGTTCTTGGGATGCAGTAGGTAAAGGTCTGCGTATACGGAGGACACTGCCAACATCAGGAAGGATGACATGGGCCCTTTTAAACAGAGTTCCTCATAGGCTACAACTGACATAATGCAGGGGATTGATAACCTTATTGAATGATTGATTGGGGTTCTCGTCTTCCTGTTGAACCACAGTTTTACAAACTTTCAACATTCATGGGGGTTGATTACGTTTGATTAATTCAGAAATTACAGTGGCTAACAAGAAAATACTGTATATTGCATGTGTTGCTTGTTGACTATATATCATAGACAGCAATTTGAATTGTTTATCACTTGGAAAGATATAAACTCGGCTTAAGTATGCCTGCAATTAAAATCTTTTTACAGCTAAGGCAGGTGATCACGCACCAGCTGGGAGAAGGACGACCCCATCTTGGTCTCTCCCAAAATCGCCGCCAATGTCAAATGTGACATTAAAATTTTGCATAAAATGCCTAAGATGAGTAGAAACACAAATAGGACTTCCTAGATATTCATTAAGCCACATAACATCTACAATTTCAATGCCTTTTTTACTGAACAAATTACAGGAATATAGATTTGTTTTCAATGTGACTGCTGGCGCTATGTGTGTCATACCTTTGTGACATACCCCCAACGGCCCAACCTACAGTTCCTGCTGGTTATTAGTCCTGGGGAGAACTTAAAATGTGAAAACATTACATTTCCTTTCAAAATTGTTCAAAGACTTTGAGATTTTCTTGCACTGGCTCTAAATATTACTTTTTCACTTGCAAACCCCTTTTCCAATTTACATACTGCAATGAAAAAATCCACCTCAACCAGAAAATGTGCATATACCCAGTACGCACAGAATCGACAAACAGACATACAGATGGGCGATTGTTAGATTTTTTAAATATATTTCTATAAAACATGTACAGTTAGAGTACATGAGCTGAGTTAGAGTAATTACGCTATGGTCCAGCAAGCTAGTGCGCATAACAGATTATCAAAAACATAGCTGTTTAAATTGTATCTGGGTTGTGTATGCACTGACCGAGAAGGTGTACCATTGTATAGATGAGAATATGCCGCTGTAATCCTTTACCAGAGTGAGCGTGGGCACAAATGGAAATACAGCCCTTTTGAATATCTACTGACTTGTCATCTTATCCACGTTTGCAGTGGCACTTTACTGTCACATTTGAAATAGGCTTACTAGAGTAAACAGAAGGGTAGTCAGCCCTGTTGAAACCCAAACGTGGTCAATGCACAGCCTGAAATACCTGTTAGAGTCAATAAGGTAAAGGTTCTCAGCTGATCTTTTCCAAATGTTTTGCAGTATTGCTCTACTGTTAATGCTTGGTTAACCCTTGGTTAGCCCTGCTCTGCACAGACTGAGATGCTCTGCAGAGGTTTCAGAAACACTATTGGCAAAGCTGTCTCACCGACCAAATAACCTAATTTTGGTTATGGCTTTCAGTGTTGGCTGTCAGTGTTGGTGGTCTTTGTTGGTGCTCAGTTCTGTATATCAGGGCATGAAAAGAGATAAAGGAAATAATTGAGAGTTGTCATAGAGCATTTGTTATTTAAAAAAATGCAATACAGAGCAAATAGATCCCCTGAATGGAAACAGTGCTCATGGATAACACCCAGTCAATTAAACTTCTGGGATATCGACCTGTCCAGTTAGGAAGCATAAGTGAATGTGAATGAAATGTACCTGTTGTGTTGCAAATTAGAGTGACAACAGGTGGATAGGAGAGGCAGCAGCAATACATCCCCCAAAAAGGGAATGGTTTTGTAGGTGGGGGCCATGGACCATTTCTCTGGTGCAGGACAATGCCCGGCCTCGTGTGGCCAGAGAGTGTAGGCAGTTCCTGGATGATGACGGCGTTGATTACATTGACTGGCCCTCACGTTCCCCAGACCTGAATCCAATTGAGCACATATTATTAAAAGACATGACAGAAATGTTCATAATGTAATGACAGTTACAGACCTTTAATTGTATAATATCTTTTCCACGTTTCTCCTCTCCCATGTCTCATCACATTGTATGTGTGTGTGTGTGTGACTTAATGATTGCCCATGCTACTGCCCCTGTCAATCAAGGGTCAAGACCAAACCAACAATTCAATGTGATGGTACACACAGACTTATTTTCGTATTTTAAATAAACCAGGCAAAGATGTACAGCTGTCTATCAATTGCTGAGGAGGCATTATTGTTGCAGATTATTTTGTGAGATGTGACTTCTTTGACCTGAAAAGGATGAGAGTTTGAGTCTGCTTCTCTCTCGGACTCCATTTGAAGAGTGGGCAGCAGCAGAACAGAGGCAGGGTCTGGGGTGCGGAGTAATGGGGCTTAGGTGGCCCAGCCATTCTGCACCGCACACATTGGACACCTCGACATGAGCGATGTGTACATTGGTACGGTAGTCAACAGAACAGTATTTGCGTGCGTGTGTCTATGTGCACAGAGCCCCGGGCATGCGCCCCCTCAGCACTCACCGCCTTAAGCAATAGTCTAAGTCGTCCATACCAAGATCCACTACTGCCTCTTCCACATGGTTTGCTGATTGTCAAAGGGGACTACTTGGATGCACAGCAGGCACGTGACACAGCTTGGAACAGATATATGAGGGTGCAAAAGGCCATTCTGACTAGAACAACTTCTAGTTGGCAACAAAGTTATAGTTTAATGTAGAACATCCTATCTAGCTAAACCTGCTCCGTTTAGCAAGGACAGCTAGCAGTGCCAGTGCATAGCAGAATGAATAAAATAATTAAGTTTTAAGTCTGTATGACCTTGATGAAATATATATATTTTTGACTCATTGTCATATTGAATGATAATTCAATGACACTATAGCCTGCGTACGTCAGTATGTGTAAGTTAATGTGCGATGCCAGCAGGTTGCTTTACATAATGTAGTGGATAGCTGTAAATGTTAACAGTAGGGCATAGATAGAGGCCCTCAAGGTGGTGATTCAGTTCCAACTTGCTGGCTCTGCCTCAGAGCTTTCTCCTTCAGATTTTAGTTTTTTTTTCCATCCTTTAACTTAAAATGTGCTTTCCAGCTCTGTCAGTTAATTGTACAGGTCATATTAGTCCTGTATATATACATTTCTATGATATTTTTTATATCCAGCTGGTTCAAATTAGTGAAATTTTGGAGACCATACAGATGTTGCCACACAATTTTGGTATACCCTGCCTTACAAATTGTGTTTGACTTGCAGCTGCGATAAGATAGCCATCTTGTAAACACAATATGCCTTGGGGAAAATCTGACCTCATTAAAAAAAATGTATTTTACCTAAATGTACTTGCGGTCTTTTTTTGGGGGAATGGGGGGTTTAGGTTGTCTGTATTTTATAATATTTTCTTCATTTAAATGCAGGAATGGCATGCTGCTTAAGTATAGTTGTGAGTTCAATTATTTTATGCGTCAAGCACCTGGTCTGGTTAACATACTTGTATGCACTGGCAACATATTGATTGGTCCATGGTAGATGGTAGAACTGAAGAGCAAATGCCATCTGAAGTCACAAACAATGTTTGAGACCCTGATCATTCTTGGCATATCCATACTTGGCACATGTAAACTACAATGACACTGTCCCTTACGCTCTAGAGTGTGTTGCAACAAGCACCATACACCTGGCCCTAACCGTAACCTTAACCCTGATGTACAGAAAGCAATCAAGATCTATTTTACCCACCTACACATTTCCCACTATACACCACAAATTGAGAAGAAGCTCTTCAGTGTAACTGGATAGTAGGGATGAGCTGTACCACAATTTAACATCGCTTGTTCTTTAACATCACTTCACTGAGTTCAATGTAATTTATGCCTATGAAATAAACTGGTCTCAATTATGCTACATATTTAACCTTTTGACTGATTCCTCCATAGCACATTTACCAGAAGTCTTGAGGGTTGTCAACTTTTAATTTTGCAAACTTTTTTGGTGAGAAGTGGTTTCCTTGCTTCTGGTATAAATTGCACTTTTGGCCATGTCTTACTAATGATGAGTCATCATCAGTCACTTCTTCATTCCTTCCCTGACTTTCAACAGTAGCTCTGACTGTGCTGGAGCTCCAGACTTAGACATTGATTTGTAACTGTTTCCCCGTCAGACAATTTCAGGAATTTCATGTCATATGCATAACATGGCAAGATTTTATATTGTTTATTTCTTGATGCCACACAAATTAATTGAATGAAAGTGAGGGGTTCTCTATATGTGGCTTAGTTGTTGGAGCTAGATAAATAGCACATTTAAGAGGATGTGACTCAAATATGGCAACCATCATGACACATTAAAGGATAATCTCACGCCTCTATGATCTGAGATGAAACATTGAATGTGGCATACTTAAGGACTAGCCATCGTCAGGAGACCCATTGTTGACTTGCTTCCAATACCTACTGGCAAATGCATCATGTGCATCATGTAAGCCCAAACGAAAAGTCCCCCAACCAAGCTGGCAAAACATTGCTATCACTTCAATGATCTTTGGGTCATCAGGGAACTCGTGTACGCAAGGAAAACCCCATGACATCTTCTATACCATGTCAAAGCCACCTGGAACTACTGTTTATGCATCGAGGAGCATACAAGCGCCACATTATCTAAAGGCTGATTTTAGCATCCCTGCTGATTTATTTTTAGTATAATATTTGGTCAAGATTTATTGTATTTGATGTATTTGAAAGATCAAGATGTATTTTTTAACATCCATTTTTGTATATGTTTTTCTTCAGGCAGCACAAATTGCTGAATCAATTCAGTTGTTTAACTCAAAATTCTGGAAATTTTATTTTATTTAAATTTATTATTTTATTTTCTTTATTTTATTTTTATTTATTTATTTATTTTTTTTTTTTAAGAACATATATGCTATGCTGTTCAAAACTCGATTAAATTGTAGTTTACAAACTATGACAACATAGGAACTATTTACTAAAAACGTGCCCTTCAATTCACTGTTAATAATTCTATTTGTGTCAAACGATTTTAAAGAGAGGCCTGTCTACTGGTTAGTCCTTTTCCTTATTACATAATGCATCCTAAACTGCGTTAGTATCATGCAGACATAACAGCTTATGATTATGATTATTATCAGTTTGTGATTCATTTTAGATCCCGCAAATGAGGCAGATCCAAATTGCCCATTCCACCAATAAGATAGATTTTATGTGTTTGGAAATACAAACAAGGCTTAATGTGCAGAAAGTATTATAAATGATAATCCTGGTTTTAGGGGCCTTGAATTGTCTGTGGATTAGGGTTAAAAAGCAAACTGTTGTTTGATGGATATTTGACTTGCCTTTCAGATGGTGAATCTATTTTATATTGTCCCAGCCTTTACAGGTTTACACATCTTTTTAGTCAGAGTGCAATGCATGTAAATCAGAGATATTTATAATTCAGATTTGTTCTCCCCTTTATCCTGTGCTGTACAGTCCTGTCCCCATACTCTATCTGAAACTATCTTATCCTATTTTACCCAGTCCCACCGACTAAACTCTCGTCTTTTATCCTAAACATTGCGATCCGTTTGTGTCCACTTGCTAATGTAATCTACCCTCTTTCGGTTTTACCCTTCACTGACCTCAGCCTGTCCCAATCGTATTGTATACTACACTATTGTTACTTTTCAATCAGCTGGCAACTCACACAGAAGGAGAGGCCTATTTTTAACAATGTGGCTGTTGGATTCTTTCCACTGAATCATTCCTTATTCATTATTTTTGAAAATGTGCAACTCCAATTTAGTTTGTTTCTAGTGTTGCTTCTGTACACTAATGTTGCCAGGCATCAAAGCTGTGGAATCGCAACATTATCATTGGGCCTTCACAATATGAAAGAAATAAGAACTTATTTCAGAGCTCAACAGAAGAGCAGTGTGTTGCAGTAAATAATGAAGGAGAAGAAACTAATGTTTCGGGTTATTTTTGCTGTGGGATAGTGACCCCATTGAATTGAGAATGCTGCATTGCATTTTTTTACGGAAACAGAAAACCTGAGGAAATTACGGGAGAGAAGATGCTTTCTGATTAAATGATTTCCTGTGTGTATATGCTTGTATGAACAAGCCAGAGGCACATTTTGCTACAAAAGTGAAGATTCCTTTCTGCATTCCATTCCGTTCTACCTGGCAATATTTATGAGTATTGTGTTGGTCTTCTTTTGTGTCTCATGATGTGTTGCTCTACAAGTTGAGCTGTCCAAATAAAAACATTGAGTTTTGCTTTAACCAGTGCAGAGAATACTGCTGCCTGACTTTCCCCTGACACCTTTGATGGTAGTGCAAAACAGTGTAGCTTCAAAGAATAACAGAAGTATAGCGTATACCACCACAATCACAGTCAGTGATTGAATGGAGAACAGTTAGTGATTTATTTTTTTAAAAAAATTGTCCCTAAATAATAATGAACATATAATTGAATGTGTACCCTAGAAGGAGTGTCCCTTGACAAACTAATTATGCCAATCAAAAGCTAACCATTGATTGAATACAACTGTCTAATTATTCTAGGGCCACAGAACAGTTCTTTCAATTAAGACTCTACAATTTTCAAGGGTGTGATCCATTTAACAGTAGCTAATTGTTATACGTAATAAACGTACGCATCTTAATATTTGTTTTGACAGCAAAATAGATACAATTCAACCACCACTATATCTGCTGTTGCCATGGCCAGATATTAAAAATGAAAAAGGCTTTATTAAGCTGTGTGATATCCCTACTCTATTCCTTTTAGGCTCCGTAGCCAGCTCTGCAAGACAACATACCTATATACCTGAAAACAAACATCTTTATCAAAGCAAAGATTAATTAATTGTTCATGCCTATAAATTAGTTATATAGTGTTTTATTCAACTTAGGATATTCTGTTTCTCATTACAAAACATCAAAGTGAAATTCCTAACATCAGGAGACAAAATATTTTACACTTATTTTGTATGACAGCTATTAAAATCCACGATCAAACTAAATGTAAGAGGTTAAAATGCCTATGATTGTATTTGCTTATGGTACACTGAACTCCATGGCCACTCTTACTGACCACTTTAGAATTCTTTAACATGTAGGCTGATGTTCCACATACGTATAATCAGTGCCAAAATGTATCAGTTATCATGTATTTTTGTTTAGTTTGGTAAAGCTGCCACCTATTGTTGATGTAAAATCCACTGCTGCTCTAGGTGGGCTTATCAGAGAGCAGCAGCCAAGACATTGAGAATACTCATATTTTTCTGTGATATGGTCTTTCCTATTGTAAATCGTGCATGCTGGACATTATTGCATTATAATGTATTCTCACAGAATTATGGAGAATTCACTGCTCAGTGCTGAGATGAAAGAGGGGGATGTCTTACCCCCTACCATACAGAAACTCATGAAGGGCTACAACAAATATCTCAGACCGTTCTTTGACAGTAAGTACATGAATAAATATTGAAATATTTCATATTATTTTTCTTGTTTGTTGGAGTTATACTAGAGGTATCTTCGCTGTAGTATACTGTAGAAAGTAAAAGGAATGAGTGCGTATGTGTTTGTTTGCATGTGCACATATGGGTCCTTGCTTGAGCTCTGTAAAGAGATACGATTTCATCTAAATTAGTAAAAACTGTAAATAGATGTATATGAAAATAGCTTGTTTAACGCTTTTCCCTCCACAGTTATTATTCTGTAACTGCTTACAGTAACCCACTTCAGTGGTTATCATGCATGTCTGCATTTATTTTCACTAGAACTATTTTTAACAGTGAAATGATTAGCTAAAAATATATGTTTGTGTGCCACTCCAAACACAAATACCACAGAGGACTGGGGATCCGATTTTGTCTGCAACACGACTGAACTAAATGGGCTCATGAATTAGTTTCGGTCACTAAGTGTGAAAATGTTAGCACGTTTAAGAATCTTTTCTGGACATGGATGTCTTTTAAAAGTATTTGTATAACTCTAAGCAGTAGCACTGAACTACAGCTGTGAAAGCAGCATAACATTTAGTGCTAGCTTAGAAAACTTTCTTTGCGTGTTATTATCAAAGGGTACGTAGGGTTCAACCATACTATAGGTGCTAGTCAAGTATCTTTATTGTCATTGTATAAAAACAACGAAACAGCGAAGCATACCACGTAGACCACGTAATGCAAAATATAACAGTGATAATAGAGATAGAGAAATAAAATAGTTAAAGTGCAAAATTATTAGGGAAGGAAGAAAAACAGACATTTTGATTGATTTCAGTGAATTCTATGAACCACAAGCCATTAAAGGAATAGGAGGAAGTTATCCCACAGTAACCCTATTTTAAGTGAACTAACGTTAATTAAACATAGTACTTAGTAGTTGGCTCCACAACTCTACTGCAAAGCTTAAATAAGAATGATGTGCCAATTAATTTTCTTTTGTTGTATAAATTGTTGTAACAATACGTTTTGGGTAATCATGTATTTCGGTGTATGTCTTTCCAGATGGACCTGTCACAGTGGGCATGAGCCTTGACATAGCCAGCATAGACACCATATCAGAGATTAACATGGTAAGCAAATATGTCAGCAAATATCTGTGCAAATGTGGTACTTATATGTCTAGCAATGTCCAGATAGGCCAAATGTAAGTTGTCTCATCAACTCCACGCTGTAAAATGTCATTAGAACAACGTTTTCCCCACTACTTTAAGGGAGCATAAATGATCTGATAGGCTACGGTATTGTATGCTTCTATGTTTGGTTTATTCAAACTCTTCTCCATAGGACTACACGGCTACTATATTTCTTCGGCAACGCTGGACAGACGAGCGGCTGTGTTTTGATGGGAACAAAAGCCTGAGTTTGGATGGACGACTTGTGGAGCTGCTATGGGTTCCAGACACTTTCATCGTCGACTCCAAGAAGTCCTTCCTCCATGACATCACAGTGGAGAACAGACTTATTCGTATCTTTCCCAATGGAACGGTGCTTTATGCTTTGAGGTATGTTGCTGTGGTATGCTCACTAAGAGATATTTATCTGGTATCTAAGATACCTTTATCTGGTATCTTCCCTTGAAAAAGCTTGATCAAGTACACAATGGATTATGGTACATCAAGGATAACAGTTTATTATCATGATATGACCAATAGCAACTCGGACTTCTTGAAGAAAAAGATTTTGTTATGAAAGCAACATTACAATGTAAGGCTGTCCAACACCAGTTAAATCAAAACCAAATGGAGGGGATAGTTCTCCTTCTCCGTGTATTTTGGTGTATGCATGAGTAAGCAACTTCCCTGCACTGCACGCCAGCAAATAGAGTGGTAACTTTCCTTTATGCAGCAAATTGTGGCTAATGTCCTTACAACTATTCTGCCATTGACATTGACAGTGTATTATGGGTACATACAGTTCTGTGCAAAATTTTTAGGCAGGTGTGAAAAAATATAAATGTTAATTGTTTAAAAGAAAATCTATATCAAATCAATATTTGGTGTGACCACCCTTTACCTTCAAAATAGCATCCCCTGCCTAACACTTATGCACAGTTCTGTATATCGGTAGACACTGATCAGCCATAACATTAAAACCACTGGCAGGTGAAGTGGATAACATTGATCATCTCGTTACTATGGCACCTGACAAGTTGTGGGATATATTAGGCAGCAAGTGAACAGTCAGTGCTTGAAGTTGATGTGTTAGAAGCAGGGAAAATGGGCAAGTGTGAGGATCTGAGCGACTTTCACAAGGGCCAAATTGTGATGGCTAGACTACTAGGTCAGAGCATCTCCAAAACGGCAGATCTTGTGGGGTTTTCCCGGTATGCAGTGGTTAGTACCTACCAAAAGTGGTCCAAGGAAGGACAACCGATGAACCGGCGACAGGGTTATGGGCGCCCAAGGCTCATTGATGCGAGTGGGGCGCGAAGGCTAGCCGGTCTGGTACGATCCCACAGAAGACCTACTGTAGCACAAATTGCTGAAAAAGTTAATATTGCCTATGGTAGAAAGGTGTCAGAACACACAGTGCATCGCAGCTTGCTGCGTATGGGGCTGTGTAGCTGCTGAGGCTGTGTAGCTGCTGACCAGTCAGAGCGCCCATGCTGACCCGTGTCTACCGATGAAAGTGCCTATAATAGGCACGTGAGCGTTAGAACTGGACCATGGAGAAATGGAAGAAGGTGGCCTGGTCTGATGAATCGCGTTTTTGTTTAGATCATGTGGATGGTGCGTGTGCGTGGTTTACCTGGGGAAGAGATGGCACCAGGCTGCATAATGGAAAAGAGGCAAGCCGATGGAGGCAGTGTGATGCTCTGGGCAATGTTCTGCTGGGAAACCTTGGGTCCTGGCATTCATGTGGATGTTACTTTGACATGTACCACCTACCTAAACAGTGTTGCAGTGGCCTCTTTCAGCCACATAATGCACCCTGCCACACTGCAAAAATTGTTCTGGAATGGGTTGAGGAACATGACAAAGAGTTCAAGGTGTTGACTTAGCCTCCAAATACTCCATATCTCAATCTGATCGAGCATCTGTGAAATGTGGTGGAACAACAAGTCCGATCCCTGGAGAACCCACCTTACAACTTACAGGATGGATCTGCTGCTAACCTCTTGGTGCCAGATACCACAGGACACCTTCAGAGGTATATTGGAATCAATGGTTCGACAGGTCAGAGCTATTTTGGTGGAAAGAGGGGGACCTACACAATATTAGGCAGGTGATTTTAATGTTGTAGCTGATTTGTGTATATTTGACTACATATTAGAAAATCCTTAGATGTTGAGATATACCCATTGTGATGCCGAGGTGTCAATGCTAGGGCCACTGCTCAGAACCACAAAATGCCGACTCCTGTTGTCAACTTCACCAAACTCCATGGTTCAGCACCTGGGACAGCTTTGGCAGGTAGGAAGACCTGTGCTCCCAGGTTTTAGGACCCTGGACAGCTCCAACAGGCAAAGAAGCAGTCTCTACTAGCCATTCAGCCTATTTAGGCAGCTTGGCCAAGGAGCAGGTGCCCTGCATCAGGCTGGTGAGGTGCCTGGGGAAAAGAGACCCAATCTAGCAGGAAAGACAGAATTCTAACCTTATGTTGCTGCTTGTTTTCTCCCCTAGTAAGCGAGTAGATGATGGCTGCTACGGTATGCCAGAAGAGCATACTTACCCAGATTATAAATTTATTTTAGATTTTTCACATTCTTTTGATTATCTCATAAAATTCTACAACTTTCATTCCTGTGTCCACTCTGTCTGTGTCTCACCTTGTAGAACCACACCATTTTCTGGCACCACACCATTTTCTGGATCGGCACATTCTCAGCTTGATAATAACTGAGATCAACACGGCATTCTATCATACTGTGACAGACTTTAAATCAATTTTCAAGAAAATTCTAGCATCTGGGTTGATAAGACAGCACCAAGTTTAGGTGCTCTTATTAAAATCTTTAGAAATGCCTACGCTGTCTCAGTAAGACCATGCCATCACATAGACATGTGCCATGTGCGTGAAGCATATATGAAAAGCACAGATTTGCCACGTTTCTGTAACACCATTTACCACTATGTGGGGGAACTGAACTCCAGATATATTGAGCTAACCATTATTAACACACTGAAGGACTAGTTTTCAAATGTAAGGTGTGGGCACTGTGGATATTCAATACATTTCACAAGAAACAAGCAACTATTTCCAAACTCAACAGTCTTATATACTATTTCAAATCTCAATGTGTTTTCACTGTCTGCATTATTGGCTTATGCATGTATAGTTCACAAGTCTTCAAAATTATCTGGTAAGTGTTTTTCTGACAGTTGCTAAGCACAAGTATATGCTCACTAATGCCCAGTGTACTGTATATGTTCTGCCTGGCAGACAGCATTTGGTGAATTGTGCAGAGAGATTAGCTAGGGGACGGACAAGACAGCTTAGCCCCTGAAAAAGAAAATTTGTTGTCGGAATGTTGAGAACAGCAGCAAAAGAAGAGTAGAGAAACAGACATGGAAGGTTAATCTCAAGTGACTCGGGGAAGGGGTTGACAAAAATGTTTGCAGATAATCAGAAAAGATTGCCTGGATTTACACGCAGGCACTTGGTTTTCCAAGGCTAAGTCTATGACCGTGATGTGTTAATGACCTTATTGCGAGCTGACAACGGCATTGCCGTCACATTTACTTCTCTCTATGTCTGTTCTCAGAATCACAACCACTGTGGCTTGCAGCATGGACCTGACCAAGTACCCTATGGACACACAGACCTGCACTCTGCAGCTGGAGAGCTGTAAGAATACACACAATGACACACACATGCGCACACCCAAACCTGAATACCACTTTGCATTACTCAGAGCAAAAGAATGGACCTTATGTCTTTCTTATTTGTTCGGAAGACCAATTTGTTGCCCTCAATACCATAAGATTGCATGTTAGTCAATGCACCTGCTGTAATACCAACAAAATATTCTCGCACTGCAGTACTAAGCTATACCTGAACCATTGTATTGCAGACCAATGTGAAATGTCCTTTAGACAAAAGCTTTTTCTATTTTGACCACTGTCACTGACCTCCTGCTCTCTAACATGACTTTGAGTAACATCCATGATCATTCCTTTTCATAATTTATACTTGGAATGAATTTCTGCAAATGAATCGTTGCAGTAGGAAGCAGGTTATTTGGTAATAAATGACTTCTTGTGTTGTGTAATGATGGGGTACTGCTTGGGCTGTGTCCTTAAATGCAACATGAATTTAGGCCCATGTGAATACATTTGGCTCCCATTTATTTTTATTTTAAATATGACAGTAGCCTACCACATAAAAGCTCCTTGTCACCCTCCATCTTTATAGTAAAGATAGTAAAATGTCCGTCTTTAATTATTATTTCCTTTCAAACAAATATGCACTAATCTGTCATGTTAATTCAGCAAATATAAACTTATCACAGGTAAAATAACATAAAAATTAAGATAAACACATGAAAAAAGGTATACGGGAAAACTGCAGACCTCAGCTGTCATTTAGTTGCTATAGCAACAATGGCTTTGGATCACGATTCTTCTTTGCTTGAACCATCTTTATTTAGAACTGCAGCTTTATTCAAAATCTACTTCAGTCAGATCAGATAATTGTTTATTGGATGAGTAGCAAGAGTAGATTGTTCATGCTCTTTTTTTGTATAAAGTGAATTTGGTTGTGAAACATTGTTAACAACGTTCCCCACCTCACTACAGCCAAATATTCCATTCTATTTTTAGGAACATTCCACTGCAAAAATCACCGACTGCATGAACTGTGAAGCAAAAAACGACCAAACCTCCAAATATATGGGAATACTCAACTATGGAGTAATGTATGGTTAAAAGTCCTGTGTTAACACTGAATATGTGGTCCAGTTATACAATTTCAGTGTAAAATATGTATCTTGTAATGGCAAGATCTTGATTTCCCCCCCAAAGAAGATGGAAATGCTAAAAGATTTATTATGTTACTTGCTTTTCCACTCTCACAGTCACATGGTCACTTTTGTGGCAATGAATATTTGCATTTTTAAGGTTTTCTTAATTACTTGGTACTGCTCGTTCCTTAATATAGGACATTTCAATTATAGATTAAACAGAGATTCCAAGTTTTTTTTATTTAATTTAAGGTCTTGATTATGTGGTACTTTGTGGTCATAGTTAGGTTATTTCAATGAGCATCAGCACAAGAGGGCCCTGCTATAATTTGAACAGCTGACTAAGTATACTTAAAAAATGTTTTTTTGCAAAATGCTCACATTTTATTAAGCTTCCTTTTCTACAGAAAGAAAGATAATACATTTGAAAAATATGGGTCAAATTCATGCCATATCCTACCACCTCAAATGTATAATGGTTTGAGCTATAAAGCTAGCTATAGAGCTACAATGCCATCTAGGGGTGTGAAAAACAGTCACATTCTAATTTACTTCAACTGCATGCATTAAGGGTACTTTTAACGTAATCAATTATTTTTGGACTGCTAGTGTTTCTAATATCAACCAACAACTTAGGCTGAATACAAAATATTCAAGTAGTTCTGACCTCTCATTATACCACTGACTAAAAGCCTCTAGATTCTAGGATTATTTTACAGTTAGTTAAAAGTTCAAATAAAACAAAATGTATTTGTAAAGCACATTTTATACACAAAGACAATTCAATGTGCTCTACACAAGGCAAGCAGAAATACACAAAGAAGAAACAAAAGACAAAGAAATAAACAAAAACAACTGTAATAAGATAAATAAAACAGCCAAGAACAAAACAATTCAGCAAAACACAATCCAAAATACGTACGTTTTTAATCTGGATTTAAAAGTAGTCAGGTTTGGAGCAAGTCTCAGATCTTCCCAGCTATTTGTTGCATAGTAGCTTCACCTTTTTAGTTTTAACTCTGGGAACGGTTAAGAGACCTTTTCCAGATGGCCTGAGGGGTCTAGAAGGTTCGTACTGTATCAGCATGTCAGTGTGAGTGCCATCTGATAAGCAATATTGTTATTTCAAATTATTTGGCTCAGCAGGAATATGTAGAGGTTGACTGAAGACCCCAAACTGTACCCCTGGGGGAATCAGCATGTCATATTAGTTTGCTCAGATACATAGGTGCCAATGGACACAAAGTAATTCCTGTTTTCTAGATTCAACTTAAATCAGTTTGGCAGTCAGTGTTTAGACGGATGTCATTTAAAACCTTAACAGCAGTTCCTGTGCTATGAAGTAGTCTAAATCCTGATTGGAAGGTGTCATAGATGCCAGTGGTGATTAAGAAATCACATAGTTCTTGGAAAACTACTTGCTCTATGATTTTACTCTTCAATGACAGGTTTGAAATAGGTCTGCAGTTGCTAATTATTGAATAATCGAGGCTCTGCTTTTTTAATAGCGGTTTAGTAACTGCAGTTTTAAGGGACTTTGAAAAGTTACCTGATTGGAAAAGGCAAGTAACTATTTCCATTTAGTCTGACTCTAGGCACTCAAATACGTTTTTTAAGAAGCCTGTCGGAAGAGTTTCCGGACAGCAGGTGTACGACTTAAGTTGTCTGATTGTTTCTTCAAGAGTGTGTGAAACACTTCAATGCTTAAAAGTGTGATATATTTTCCACTTTTGTTTAAAACTTTGTTCAACACAGCATACAGGAAAGTGTACATTTTGAATGGATTTTCTAATGGTGTAAATTTTCTTTGTAAAAAAACAGCACTCGTTGCATTTTTGTGTATAAGTTAATTCAAAGGGTATTTCTATCGGGGGAGTCGTCAGACTTGACAACAATCGACAGTTGCAAATACATTTCGAGCAGTATTTAAATGATTGCTTATGCTGTTTAAGAAAAAAGATAGCCTAGTACTTCTCAATTCTGAAATGTAGACGTGGATTCTCTCTTGATATCATGATGCACATGAAGTTGTGTTTTTTTTGCCCTTTGCGTTCAGCTTTACGGCAAGTGCTTTTCTGGACTTTTACAGTAGCTACATTTCTCATCAATTACATGCACAACTTTAGAATTTAAGTTATCCACAAGATCACTTGTCGTGAAAGTTAGCAGTACAGAGCAATACAAAGTATTTTATTTGCTATGAATTTCAGGGATGATTCAAATAGCAGAGAAAATGCAAGAATTGTTCCGAAGGCCGGATCAAACACATCAATATTACAAATATTGAGACCCTATTGTAAAGTGTGCCCCCAACTATGGGTGGGTCCTCTCACATGCTGAGACAGGTGTCAAAGATAATAAACAGTTCTTTAGCCACTTTGTCCTCACACTTACTATTATATCACAGTATTTTGGTGGCCTGTAAACAGTTAATAGTAGAAAACAGAACATTTCAACATTGCATCAAGGTATTCAAAAGATGGGAAGTATCCTAATGATTTCTGTTTGAACTGAAATACATCACAAAATAAAACAGTGAGGGATTTCCATGATGGTTGAGGTGTGCATCGTTTTGTGGTTGTAGGTTGTGAACTGGCCAGGACAGTGCACTGAAGCTGTTTGGGAGTGGATTTGAAGGCATTATTTACCAGTTGTTCCATTTTGGTAGTGAATTTAAGATGGGGTCGGGGTTTGGGGCGGATGGCCTGGAGGGAGATAGATCAATTCAAGGGCTGTGGTCTTTGAGCGACGAAGACGTTGGCACTCACAAATAAGTGAGTAATACCTTTATTTTATGTGAAGCAGTAGACAACACGGACACGTTTCAGTCCTAGGCTTTCCTCACAGTTAATAAGGCCTGTAACAGATGGGTGACGAAGTCCAAAGATAACATTTTCCATTAATAGTCTGGTGCGAGACCGTTTTGGGTGGATGCCATCCGCTTTGAAAATAAGTTTGCAAACCCCCAATGAATAAAAAAAAAATTTGTCAATAAAGTTCAGTCCTTTTAATTTGCAGGTTATAGACAGCCAAATGTTTAGTCCAAGTAGTCTGCTGAGTTTATGAATTATTCATTCAGACAGTTGGCAGAGGTCCACTGAGAAATGCTTGAAGTTTTAGTTTGACCACTAAATCCTAGCACTGCAATGAAGTCCTTCTGTAGGAGCTCCGATTGCTTTCTGTGAATATCACAATATTAATCCTAAAGAAAGACTCTGGTTTTTGGTTTTACAGAAAGTATTGTGGATATTTATTTGTGATATTATTAACCGTAGCACCTGAGAAACTTGTCTACCCGCGTACAAATCTGATCATCACCTACTTTGTGCAAAGAGCCATGTTTAACCTAGGGCGTACGTTCACTCGTTCCATGTCTTCTCTCTTGAGAAAGTGGTCCGTGCTTCTCTCTGGTTGTGACTTAGAACAAATCTATTTTGCAGTGATAAAGACTGTGATCTTATCTTACCGAGCCAAGCTTTTCTCAGTTGTCCATTTGCAGGTGTCGAATGAGTTTGTGTTCCACACAGTAGTGCAGAATTGATTTTGGGGCCGAGCACAATAGCTGGATTTTGAATTGCATTCTACTACTATTTTCTTTTAGGAGGCCTAGGTACTTCAGCTGCACTTCCAAAGTATGTACTGGTGCCGGCATGCTGCATTTGACATAGTATGTTATTGGGACATGCTTTAGCTTCATCTCAAATGGCATACTACTACTAAAAATTATTTTAGTAGGTACTTCAGCTGCACTCGCAAGGTATGCATTGTTGCTTTCATTTTGGCATACTACATTTGACACTGTATGTATTGGGACATACTAAATCTTTGGCTTACTATATAGCAAGGTAGTATGGGTATTGAGACGGAAGCTTTTGTTTTTGCCAGGGAATAGTGCACTCTTTTCCGGTCAAGCCAAGTTTTGGAAAATTCACTTTGTCGTCCAAGTCTAGTCAATCACTCTGAGGTTGCTGTGTGGCTTTTGCTAATTTGCATACTTAGTCGATAGGCGACATCGTAATCGGTTGATTATCCTGAAGTACATTACTTTTCCCAGTGCAGCGCTGCCGCTGCTGCTGCTGATTGAACATGTTATTTGTTTCCAGTTTAAAATAACATTCCTGGAAGTGGTTGTTGCATGTTCTATACATTATTTGAAATGTGGTGTTTGCACCATTTTTTCTAGGGGGTTACAACGTAAAAGATGTGGTGTTCTACTGGACACGGGGAAATGCCTCTGTCAGTGGCCTGGACACGTTGCAGCTGGCTCAGTACACCTTAGAGGACCATTACACTTCAGAATCTGAGGCTGTGTATGAAACAGGTACAAGCTCTCAAAGACACACAATACATTTAAAGATTTATCGTTTAGTGTGTCAATAATTACCCCAAATACCTTCATCAACATGCACTATGAATGGACTGTACTCTCCCCAGGTAACTACCCACGGCTGATCTTCCACTTCCAGCTGAAACGGAGCATCCTTTACTTCATCCTAGAGACTTACGTCCCTTCCAGTGCACTGGTGGTGCTCTCCTGGGTCTCCTTCTGGATCAGCCAATCCTCAGTTCCCGCACGTATCTGCATAGGTATTAGCAGAGGCGTACAACATGTTTTGATGAGCAAAACTAATATTTATTCAAATCAATATTGTATTTCATTTTTTGGTGTCTTTTTTGGTAGAGTTCTTTGAGTTCTGTTTTTATCAAACAATTGAACTTATAAAAAGATGTACTTTGTAGAAGTGTGGTATACTGAATAACTATGAGTTCTGCATATTAGAAAGTAGAAACATATTTTGATGTTTGTCAGGATCATTGACCATAACAAAGGAACTGTGATGACGTTGAATTGAGTAAGTTGCTTGGTGCTTTGCAGATGGGTTTGTCAAAGCTCTTGGAAAGATTCTAGGCGAGGTTGTTTTTGAGTACTCCAGATAAAACAAAGGCAAGATGAAGATAATATGTGTTATTAGCTCTATTATTAGACCAATGAAACCGTGAGCCTGTTTATCTGACTCACTTTGTGCATCTGTCTTGCTAGAGGTAGAGGAGGCTATTCTCATCCTAGATAGAAAAAGCCCAACATTCACTACTGTTGGAGTTGGGACATCAGCTTTTTGTCTCCCTGTGTGGTTTTCCTGAGGACAACTGACAAAAAACATCAAAGACAACCCTACAGACCTAAAAGCGAGGAATACTATTGTTTTAAGTGACTTTGTATTGTATTTGTGTACATTGGAAAATGAAATTATTGTTTTGTTGCCGTATCCTATTTCATTTTTGTCTTATTTTGTATTCGACTTTCCTGCTTGTTTCTCTCTGTCTGTGTGCCTTGTAAAGGGGTCACCACTGTTTTGACCATGACCACGCTGATGATGGGGGCTCGTACCTCTTTGCCCAACGCCAACTGTTTCATTAAAGCTATCGACGTGTATCTTGGAATCTGCTTTAGCTTTATCTTTGGCGCCCTCATCGAATTTGCTGTGGCCCACTTCTGCACACTGCACCAGCCCAATGCCACCAATGCGTTGAGGGTAAGAAGAGCCATCTTTTCAAAATACCACTCTTTTTTTCAGCACATTTCCCTTTCTTCGCCTTCATCTCATGTCTCTCATGTCTTCGTTCTGCTCAACTGTAATATTTACCATTGTTTCTTTGATTATTATCATCATCGTCTTTGTCATAATTTTACTCAGAATTGTCGCCACACTCATCATTCTTGTAATCTGTTTTTTTTTAACATTAAGATAATTATTATTTTCCTAAACCTCGTTATCACTATTATCTCAATAAGATTTGTTTTATGAGTAGATAAAAAACGTAAAATAAATTATAATAAAAGTAGTAGTAGTTTTATAATCTTGACCCCTACGTGCTCTTTTAGTATGGCCAGGAGATGCAAGATCGTGAGGATGAAATGAACGGCATTGTCACCTCCCTGGATAGCCACTCTCTGCGTGCCAAGAGGCGCAGAATGATGCTGGTAACTGGTGCCGTTAGCTCATGCAGTCTGTCCCATACAAGTGAAATTAAGGAGGAGGGTGGGGGAGACAAGGAGCCCAAGGCAGGGAGCTGTGCCAAGTCCTGGGCCATCATTTGCAGGGTGGCCAGCATGCTGTATTGTTGTCGCGTGGAAAACCCACACTACATTGATAACTACTCAAGGTTGACCTTCCCTTTGTCTTTTATCTTCATCAACCTGCTGTACTGGACCTATTACCTGTACTTTTGAATGCCCCCTAATAAAATGTGGTCATATTTCACAGCATGCAGTAGGCCACTATTCGAAAAGGTCATTGAAGGGACACCATCTTAGAATATGGTCTTGTAGCACTTTGTTGCATTATTTTATTTGTAGGTTGTAGCAGCATAATAACTGTAAAATAAAACAATGCTTCAGACAAAAAATGATTGTCCACATACAGCGATGTACACTATGTGTACACCAAAACTATGTTGACTAAAGAATTGACATGTAATGGTTAACTCATATAATTCCAGTACAATTAGCCCTTCAAACATTTTAAAAGGATTTCGATTTAGGCGCAAGGTTGCCTAACAAGTGATGGATACGGAGCTAAAGTCGATTCAATTATCTAATATACATAGATCCCCTAATATTCATATTTTGTTGCAAAAGGGAATCATTCAATTGGGAGGTATTGAGACCCTCGTTATTTGCACACTACAAAACACAGACCTTTTCATGCAGAAAATGCGTATTCCTAAACAATCTTTAAAGCAAGAAAACATTTGTATTGCATACATTGCAAGTACTTGAAAAAAAACTTAACGGCAATAAAGTGTTGATGATGCGTTGCATACAACTTTTTCTTTCTTTTCTTTTTTATTTATACAGCTCTTTTTCTTTAGGAAATATACTGAATGCACTTATAAAATCATTTTGTAGTATAAAGGAGTAGTGAAACCGTATCTAAAGCGGTTGATGTACCCTGCAGAGTTATTATTGAGGGTATCCATTGTTTTTGCTCAACTGATGGCTCTTGTGTGGGTTTTCAGAGTAAATCATAATCTCTGTACTTTGACAGTCGATTTTGCATACACTGACCAATCACACACCACCCACAACCTTCTTACCCAGATCTCAAAACCCTTTTCACTCAGCAATGTTAAATTTTTTAACCGTTCAACTGCAAAGAATGCACTGTAATCATGCATTATAGATTAAGACGAATTACTTCTGCGGATGGAAGGTTATGAGTTATTACTCATAGTTATTTAAAGATTTGTATTTATTTTTTGCTTATTATTTATTTATTTATTTATTTTGTTGTTGTAATTTATATATTCTGCTTTTAAACAGGGCATTGCTGCAAAAGAGACCTGGTCTCAGTCGGTTAACCCTGTATAAACAAAATAAATAATAAAAAATAAATAACAATATTACAATTGTTTTTACATTCGCTTAGGCACCTTTTTCAGAACCGTGTTCTAAGTTTTCCAAACCTTGGACAGAGCACTCCAAACCGTCACCACTTGCAACACAGGCTTTTGTGTGTTCAAAATCTTGCATTTTGCATAATATCTTTGAAGAAATCTTGCAACTTATTTGGTTCCAATAACTGATTTATCATGAAATACCATAGGTTCGTTATTTTAAACTTTAAATTATAGTTTAGATCACCCACAAACATACTTCCAATAATTTCCCTGTTTAGTTGTTGGTTCAATCCAATAATATTGAAGTTTAAAATACTTGACACGTTTCAATATGGTTCTAATTGCATTTCGGTCAAAGAAGTAACAGAGAAACAGTGGAATAAGTTAAACAAAATTTTTACCGCATGAAATACTATCACAAACTTAGGTCAAAACAAATTCACATACAGCTACAAAGTGTAAAAAAAAAAATCAAGAAAAAAGATCCCCCTTAACTCTGTCTTGAAATACGAAACCTTGTATTTGGCCACGTCCTGTCATACCACATCTCAAATGAGATCCAAGGCACCTCTCCAAAGGGGTACGGATATTTCCAATACTCATCTTTTTATACTCTTACTGCAATGTGAAATCAGTCATTAGTAATGAGTTGTTACAGTAGTATTGCAAAAGCGACAAAGGCTTGGATACACATACTGTCAAACATTTTCTGGAAAAGTGGTACATGGGATCATGAGAACAGTGTCTAAGGACGGGATAAAGTATTGCATCCATAGACAATATTGCTCATGTTCCACTGTAAATGGTGCCAATGGGTCTCTTCACCCTGGATCTGTCATGATCTAAACATGGAATATTGTTTATCGGCTTCCATTCATTATGAGTAATGCAACAGGTTGCCAACTTTCAATCGTTTTTTGAGTAGTTGTATAAGTTGATAGTTTGAATCATCCTGTGTAATGAAAAGACAGTTATTTCATAAGTAATCTGTGAATTGCATTTTGAAATAGTAATGCTTTGATGTTATGTTGGTAATTTTCAACCGGTGTTTTTTTTTTTCAATTTGCCAACTATCTTAAAAAAGTGCATTTTGATGATCTGTTCTGAGCTCTGTTTCTAGAGTTTTTAAAAATGACCACAATCGTTTGTTATTAGTGTCAAAGCGATTGTAAAAACTGTATTATGTTGAAAATTTTGAAACTGCTCAAATGTGTAGCCTAGCCTAATGAATCTTTTTTTTTTTTCACCACCTAATCCCTCTTCCTAATGTCACATTCTAAATGTTATTCCTGTGTGTATCATCATCGGTCATATGAGACCCTCACAAGACTGTATCGACTTCGAAAGCCTGAAGGTTGAAAGAGAACTTTGGAAATTAGTGTTTAGTTTTGTTTCACTCTGGATAAATGGATCAGGAATTGACAGTGGAGCAGTTTGTTTCACTTGTGCAATTTGAAGATATGTTGGATGATATGGGTGTTGATGAGTGTTCTTGTTTTGGTTGAATTTAAAAAAATTAACTGTATCATCATTTGTTCATTTTACATTTTTCTTTTCTTATTTTGTTTGATTGTTTTAATTTATTTCTATTCTGTCATTACCTGCCTTTTAAACAGGGCACTATTGTAAGAGAGACATGGTCCCAGTCGGTTACCCCTGTATAATAAATAATAAAATAATACAATATAAGTAGTAAAACAATCGATATGATTTGATCTTAGATGCTGTTAAAATTACTCCAGTGTATCACTTCGTTACATTTGCTTACACATTGTTCTTTCATTAAAATACTATGTTAATATAAAACTTTGAACATAACTCGTATAAACATCTCAACAAACAATATAAATTTATTTTTAACAAATTCTGAAGAAAAATATGTATTTTTAAATGTTTAATAGATAAATGTATTCTTAATAATAATAATACAAATAAAATCTGCCTTCATGTTAAGGCTGTGACATCTATTTGCATTGGGAATGAGAAGTATAAGACATTTGGCCTCTGTCACATGATTGCATTTTAAATGTTTTTTGAGTATACTTGTTTACCTGAGGCATTATGCTACTAAACTTTGTTGTAATTCAGAATTTGAAAATTCTCTGCCCAAACCTCAATGACTTCTGATTTGGGAGAAGTCCACATCAAGAATGGCTGATCTCAAAAATGTGGCCCCTGTCTTTAAACATAAGTCTATGAGTCTGCTTTGCTTCAACATGTTGTCTATTTGAGATACTTAAGTTTCATCTCACAAACTCACTATATGTCAAATTTCACATTGGTTCGAATATTCAATATTAATATATCATGTAACTGCTATGACACAAAATATTTTCTCATAAGAAAAATGTTTGCAAAATACTACGTTTTTGAAATGCATGAGTGAATTGCTTTGATATATAATTTATGTTATTTTGTTTATTATGCTTGTATAAACCTATTTTTATTTTATTTTCACTGTTAATAAAAAGGCAGAATCACATTTCCATTAGTGAGTACAATTAGGTGGGATCAACATAGTCTAATATTTACATTTGCAAACAGTAATAATTAATAACAAGAACTACTAACCAACATTAACATAGATTTCCATCATGTTTCTTATACAATCATTCCAGATAAAGTTAAATAAGTAGTATAAAAATAATTACCTATACATATTATACTGTTTGAAATGGTTTATTTCTATGTTAGATAATACTTTTAAAAGGTTCTGCTATGCATGTAAATTTGATGTTTCTAAGCAATAAACAATATTTTGTTTACCCTACTATCTTGAAATGCGTTTTTGTTCTGTGCCTCTTGGTGGAGCTCTTGTATCAGAAGTATATCATGTGCTTACATAAATGCTGAGTCTACCATTTCTATTCAAAAGTGGGTCACACAAACCACATTCCATGATCTAATATTCATCTCAGTCTCCAATTCTCCTTTCTTTATGGATTGCCTTTGGGAAAGGGATGGGGCAAATGTTGTAGCCACTTCTGATATGACCAACTTTATACCTTTTAGCATTTAATTTTGATTGCTAGACACTACAACATTTGTACTCCCCTATTACAAGCAATCTCCATCTTCTTCATCCTAACAAAAAATACTTTCAAAATGGAAAGAAAGTAAGAAAGATCTAGTCCTAAATTCCATTGTTTTCCCCATTAAGGAAAATCATATTTCACTGAGATGACTGGATTGTAGAAGAGTAATAATAAAAAGTGATTTTCTGTGCAATGTCTAGAAGTAGAGTGTGTACATTGGACTGGGTTTGTGAATCACATTTGTTTCAGCTCCACCAAATGCCAACTGGTCAAACTAGGTGAGCCAGTGTGCATTTAGGCTTTAAACAATGATCCAAGTCAGGTGGGACACATGCTGAGTACTTCACACCTTGCTATGCAAAGTGTTCACTTAGTATTGTTTTGGCCAGATAGACAAGAGGTTTTTGGAGAGCATGGTGGGTTGTTGCAATTTCCTGGCCGACAGGAATCCCACAGCTTTGCCCTTTTTCTGGACCTTTTTTTTAAACATACATCCATACATCTGGTTTATGAAAAATTTGAAATGCATATTTTACATACAATTTTATGTCAATGACACTTTAGTTTCAGTTTCCTAGTTTGGTAACATTCACATATAAAAGCTTACAAAGTTAATATGTTGTAAATGAGAAATAGACATTTTGTGACGGATTGCATTTTTTTCAGCACTATTACTCCTAAAAAACCTCGTTAGGCGACTTAATTCTGAAATGATAAATACAACTTAAATCATATTATGACATTTTCAACAAACATTTATGCTGTCTACTTTCTTTATGCGTATATACTAAAGTCATCTTATTTAATACAGCTGCACACCACAGTTGTACACCACAGCCTAACTCTGCAGAGCAATGCATGTGTATGATGATTCCCTTGCTCTCTGCAGGACGAATGCTTGATCTCTGCAGGGCTGGTCTTTCTCTCTCATCATTTTGACGTGATGACATGAAGCCATGCATAGCTATCAGTGGACTTAGCTACCATCATCATCGGCACGTAGATGAAGTGATACTTGTGCTGCCTCATCCCAGCGTGGAGGAGTTACACACTGAGCATGCTACATTTAAGATAGAAGCCTATGATAAAATAACGTAAATACCAACGATTGACCTACATTTACAATAATGTATATTTCATGTTGGTGCACTGCGTGTTTTCACATAATGAACATTTATTAAGCATGGAGAAGGTCAGAGTTTAAGGTTTATCTCAGAAGGGAGCCCTTCATTGAGATTTGGGATGTATGCTATACAGCCTTCTAAGATCTGATTTGAAATAAAATGGTTGTTCAACATATTCGTTTTATACAATACATCCCTCCATGATCCAGTCGTGCCATAGCTAGAGATTTCAAACAATGTACTAATTAGCATGGGGATTAGATTTACCAAACCACATATAGTCATGTATTAGTTTATGCATGCACTGTTCATTAATTTAACAAATAGCCTTTTAGCACAAGGCTGAAAATGTCATGAAATGAGCTTTAATTGGGCCATTCTAATTGGACTCAAAGACGTCCTGTGGTTCTCCATCGAGACCTGACTTTGCTAACGAGGGTTGCTGTGCTTTGTTATTACAGTGTGATTATTCATGCATTTAGGTTTTGGAAATGAAAGAAACATGTGAGTCCTCGTTTACCTGCTTTGCGGATTTCGTGGCATCTAAAAGTGAAATCAATCTTCATGATTATATTTAAGTACTGGTTTTGAATACATCCACTAGTACAGGATAATAGTAATATGTATCAATACACTATCATTGCATACGTACATTTGGTTAGCTTGAGATTCATGCTTGACTTCAAAATAGTTGACTAGGCTACAATAGGTTGCAATCATTGAGTCAAGTGAGACAAGATAGAATAAATTATCCAACCAGTTTTAGAGATACCAACTGAGAGAGGTAAGTTTAATCTAAAATGAATAAAGGAACAGATACAAGAGTTACAGTGTAAATGATTATACAACAGAGACTGTGTTAAGCTTAAAAACCAGTCCCAGATACACAAAAACAATCCAGTTAATGATCATCGCTGTTTCTTATTGTAATGTTACACCACTCCCTACCAAACCCAGTAACAAAACAACCCTGACCCCACTTCATCTGACCATCTGAACATTTCATTATGGACTTTAAAAGACATAAATGAAAAGCTATTTGTGACTCCATTCAGTCTGATTCACTCATGATGTTGCTTTGGTTGCTTCTGGATTGACCTATTGTTTTTCTTTGAAACTTGGAAATATCCCCCCAATTACACCCATTATCTCACTAAAATACCTTACTGTTTTATTTTAGACCAAGATAAGGTGAACAAGTGGTTAAATACTATCTGATTGTCATGTCATTGATTGGTCATGACTAGACCCTGGATTCCACTAACTGTTGTTCTGAATATCATCTGTGTGGTTAATATAAATAATTTAACACATGACCTATTTATAGCTCTCTGTAATGCACTGGACGTGTGCTTTGCGCCATCCACATGCCAATATGGCTTCTAGTAAACAATGTGTTAGCGCTGTGTAAAACATAGGAGGTACAGCGTTAGACAGAATTCAATGTGTCTATCCCTTTTTATGTATCAATATACAACAGATCAGATGACATCTCTTATCAGCAAAATCAAACCACTTTGAGAAAGACCTAACAGACTTTGCTTTTGGAGTAGAGAGTGTCTGTCTCTTTAAAAACTGAGAGGGGGCTGTGCACGATCTGTGTGGTTTTGGGTGTAGCACTCCAAGCCGCCAAAACAAAAGACAGCTGATCTCAACCTCAGGCATGTCGACCACTATTCCACTGTAGAATGAAAGCAGAAACACAATATTCCCACAGAGCCCTGATTGCTTGCGACAGACCGCTCAAAGAAACGCTGACAAATTTAACAAGCTGCCAAATCACATATGACAACTGCCCTGCACTAGCTGTCTCAAACAATTGTGTCACTCAATTGTGGTATGGATAAAAATATGCTATTAGTACAAAGGGTTGTCAAATTGCTGAAAGATATCTTGAGTTAGATCCATTATTTTACCATTTAAACTTAAAGAATCAGTTTTGAATACGTAAGAATGCATCTCGTGTTGTCAAGCACACTTTTTTTTAATGATTTTCATAATATTAGCCAATTTGAAATGATTTATGCTTTACGTTTGGAAGGACTGAAGGTTTAGTGATGCCACAAATATTCTACCTAAGAAAATAAATTCTTTAAAATTAGACAAACTCATCCGTCCTAAAAACATTTACTGACCTCTACATCAGTTTTGGCATGGTTGGGTCTGCTACATATTGAAGCTCCCTGCTGTACATATCCGGGACACCATTCCAAAGCACGGATCTCACATACATCAATCCCCTTTGGGACACATTAGCAGAACATATTAGCAGACCCGAGGTGGCAGTTGAGGTGTAGGTGGGAGCATTTCCTATCACCTCATTCAACAAGCACATAACCTCCCTCTCTCCCTCAAACTGTTCCAAAAAATAACGGAATTCTCTGCAATGAATTCCCCATTCAGTTAAACTTAGACTGTTGTCTAAGTTACTTTTGACCAAATACCGCCCTGTAATGGTTGAGGCGGTTTAAAGCCATGTGAATTCCGAAAACATAAGGTAATTCCAACCCAATTCCTTAAAGCAGTCATTAGGGATGTACTGAGCTCACGATTCGATACGATTCACGATACTGGATTTGCAATACGATTCTCTCACGACAATTTTTTTTTTATGACATTGATGACAAATTATGACTGAAAAAGTTTCCTTTCATTCAATAACAATCTGACAATAATGATCATATTCCGTAATCGCACACAACAATCTGATTCCAATCTGATTTTTTTTTTTTTTTATAATAATAAAAAAATAAAGTTAACTTTTACGTTCTCGAAGTTGGCACTCGTTGCCCGGCAAAGGAGCCGCTTGTGAACGGGACTGCTCATTTCCACCAAACAGTAGGAAACAGGACGGGTCGGGTCGCAACGTATCGGAACGGTTACACTGCGTTTCCACCACAAACTGGTACCCTAAAATGTAGGCGGGGTTCATAGTCACATAACTATCGTGACATCATTGTCAACGTGACAGAGTAAAAACATAACAATTGGATAGCGAAAGTTTTGTGTTCTTTCTTCTTGGTATGTGGATGTTGATTACAATGAGAAAAGCTTTGTTTAATAAAAGGCTGAAGGCAGCAATGGCGTCATAATGCCGAAATAAACAAGAGAGTTTGGGAAATGCTGCTTCATGCAGACAAGGAGAATGCCTCGTTGGCCAAAGACGGCTCACAAAGTGACAATTTCTGTTGACCAATCAAAGGTCTTTAGCTCCACCTTTTGGGACCGGGTCTGTGTGCTAGGAAGAAGGGTAACAAAAAGTAAGAAGGGACGGTTATCTATCATACTAATATATAAACGTTCTGCTCCGACCCGACCCGTTACCTAGTGCTTGGTGGAAATGAGCCACTAGAGACTGCAGAAACAACTTCCCATTTGTGAAATAACATTTTACACGTGAGTCTGACATAGTTATGGTCATCATGACCAAATATAACTATGACAGACACATCAGAACACGAAGTAGGCCTATAAACAAAAAGCCAGTAGCGCTAGCCTCCGCTAGCGAACGAGCCAACATTCAGCTTTAGAGCCCTT
>JAPMUY010001839.1:5000-20000 GCA_026901105.3 Galaxias olidus
TTCCGGAGGTGCAGAAAGCTTTTTTCTTTTCCTGCTAGAATAGCACAAGGTCAAGCCTTTGCTGTTCACCCTGATTAGTTTGGTAAATGACTCGCCAGCTGTTTCTTTCTCTCTCCCTCCCTCCCTCCCCCTCGCTCTCTCTCTTTCTCTCTCCCTCTTTTTCTCTCCCCCTCCCTCTCTTGGCCTGTCCTTATCTCTTTCTATTTCACTCTCTCTCTCTCGTCCTCTCCCCCTGTCCCCATCTCTCATTCTCTCTCTCTTGCTCCATCTTTGTTTGTGTTCAGTTCTTCACACCGCATCGTGTTTCAGCTCTCTCCTCTGCCTTTTCTAAGCTACGTTATGTAATCATATATCAACGCTGTGTTTTTATGTTCTTCTGAGGTTTCTATGCACGGCTAAGAGACTGCCAGGTCGCGCCTTGAAACACCCAAGGTCAGAGAACAAGTGCACCATTATTTCCTGTTCTGTTCGGCTCGTTGCTCTCTGAACCATGCAGCGTCTGACTGAGCCCACACACACTCTCTCACATCTTTCTCTCGCTCACACACACACACACACACACACAAACACACACACACAAACACTAACCCGTGAAACCAGGAGAGGCAGAGAAAAGACTCTCTCTCTCTCTGTGTTGGTGATTTGTGAGACACTCAAAGCTTTCTGGAGGAGTTTGCGATCTAAGAGGAGAGAACAACTATCAGAGATGGAATCTTTTAGATCAAGGGTCAATAGTTATCTTATGTAAGGTTTGTGAACAAGGTGGCAAATAAGATATTACTGTAACCTGCCAAAGTCTGCCTGCTAAGACTATAACCAACCAGTGACTGGTCGCTAAACACATAACCGGTGTGTTACTAGTCACTAGTCACTAGTAGTATAACCAACCAATGACTGATCACTAACGGTATCACAAACCAATGATTGGTCACTAACGGTGTCATCAACCAATGACTGATCACTAACAGACTTACCAACCAATTATTGGTCACGAACAGACTGAAAAACAAGTGACTTGTTCATAACCACATGACCAAACAATGACTGGTCACTTGCAGTTTAACCCACCAATAACTGATCACTAACAGACTAACCAACCAATTACTGGTTGCTAACCATATAACCAACCAATGTGTGATCAATAACAGATAAAACAACCAATTATTGGCCACTAACAGACTAACCGACCAATGACCGATCACTTAAACACTTAACAACCAATGACTGTCCCCTAACCACATAATCAACCAATGACCGGACCCTAACCATATAACCAACCATTGTCTTGGCTCTAACCACATAACCAACCAATGGCATGTCCCTAACCACCTAACAAACCAATGACAGGTCCTTACCACATAACCATCCAATGACATGTCCACTAACCACATAACCCTCCCTCTGATAAGATGTACTCTCTTTTCCACTGAATAGAATGGAACAATCAGCATTCATTTCATTGGCTCAAGTGCCAGAGTGCCAACCGATGTGCACAAGAGCCGTGGCTGGTGCAATTAGGGCTAATTTACATTTTGCAATTATCCTTAAAAGGCCCTTAACCTAACAGTGACGGCGTGCTGAGATATAGAGCGGCCTCCATTAGCGGGTGGGGGAGTGAGGGAGTGGTGGGAGGGGGGGGGTGTCTCCTCGTGCTGAGAGAGAGAGAGCGGCCTCCATTAGTGGGTGGGGGAGTGGGGGGTGGGGGGGTGTCTCCTCGTGCCATAGCCCTCTCATCGGCTGAGCACTGGTCTGACACACTAAAACCCTGCTCCTCTTCACACACGCACACGACGTATACACACACAGACACACACACACACACACACACACACACACACACACACACGCTCCCCCTACGCTTCCTCACGCATACACACTCACAAACACAACCACTCACACACACTTACACCCAAACACACACGCATCCACTCCCACTCACCCAACCATGTACGCACCTACAGACACTCACATATGCATGCTCACACACTCCCCGAGTCACACACACACACACACACACACACACACACACACACACACACACACATGCACACTCACTGCTCACTGCTGCTTCCTCTTAGTAACTCCCACTGCAGAGCCCGATTCATCTCTCGGACTGAACAATTGTCCTCATGCAACCTCCGGGTGTTTGTTCATCTCTGGAGAGTCTGACAGAGAAATAAATGTGATTTGGGGAGGGAGAAGAGGAGGGTGAGCGAAGATAAGGTTGAGAGGAGAGGAGAGGAACCCATCCATCCATCCAGAAAGACAGAGGAGGAAGAGAGAGGTTTGACCTCCTGGTTATCTGCTCCGCTGATCCACTGAGCTACCATCTCTGTCTCTATCAGTCCTTACAGGTGTAACCATCTCTGTCTCTATCAGTCCTTACAGGTGTAACCATCTCTGTCTCTATCAGTCCTTACAGGTGTAACCATCTCTGTCTCTATCAGCCGTTACAGGTGTAACCATCTCTGTCTCTATCAGTCCTTACAGGTGTAACCATCTCTGTCTCTATCAGCCGTTACAGGTGTAACCATCTCTGTCTCTATCAGCCGTTACAGGTGTAACCATCTCTGTCTCTATCAGCCGTTACAGGTGTTTACATCTCTGTCTCTATCAGAAATTCCTGGTGTTTTAGATCTCAGTATCTATCAGATGTTACAGGTGTTTTCAAAGGAGCACACACACACCTCTCATAGGCACTCGGAATACTGGGGTGATCTTAACTCCGGCATTCTTAGAACATATCTCGACGTTCCGTCTCCGTTCGAGGATGAGAGAGAGAGAGAGAGAGAGAGAGAGAGAGAGAGAGAGAGAGAGAGAGAGAGAGAGAGAGAGAGAGACAAAGAGGAGGGGGGGTTGCTGGAGGAACAGGTCGAGCCGCATGAAAGTGAATGCGCTCAAAATCCATCTTGACAGATAAAACGGGAAGTGTACTCAATCCCGGCATGCGGGACCCAAGCAGACATTCCCTTTTCTGGGGTTTCGTCTTGTGTTTTCCGCCTTTGTCTTTCAGGAGGGGCTTCTTTACTCTCTGTCTAATGTTTCATTTATCCCTCACTTCAGAGAGCAGCTGTGAAGATGGCCTCTTTTCATGGCCCCTCTCTTTCTCTCTCCGTCCCCAGTCAATAGACTCATCAAGATCGTCCCACTTTTCTGTCGGATGGGCGGGCTACACTCCCACACACACACACACACACACACACATACACACACACACACACACACACACACACACACACACGTGATAATCTTGTCCTTTCAAGTAGAGACATATGGAGACATGGGAAATGGGAGATAAAGAAAAAATGAATATTGTAACAATGCTGTGTGTGTGTGTGTGTGTGTGTGTGTGTGTGTGTGTGTGTGTGTGTGTGTGTGTGTGTGTGTGTTTGTTGGGTGTGTGTTTGTGTGTGTCTTCAAATCATAATTCCAAAAACACACAGCGGGTTTATTTTGTAAACAGTTCAGATAAAAATGCTGTGGGTATGGTCTGTTGTGAAAGATGATAACTGCAAATTGAAACACAGCAAACGACAACAGAGGCCAACTCATGGGCAGCTGTGTTTGTGGGAGTGAGTTAAGTCAACAGAGCTCCCTCGAAATGAAGAGTATTGGTCTCAGGTGTTGTGACTGGATTTAATGGACCACAGTGTTAAGCCTTCCAGTCAACAGTTCAATACCAGGCCTTTTCAATGGCCACCCTTTCATCAAAGAAAAATTACTGAAATTGAAATACCTGCTACTAATCCAAATATGTAGACATCATCCTTATACTAATGATATGGAAGGTTTAATTCCATCCATCCATTACATTTTTATTTTTATTTGGACAGGTCGCCAGTCTATGTGACATATAGGGACAGACAACAACTCACACTATCACACTCACACCTACGGGCAATGTAGAGACACCAATCAACCTGCATGTTTTTGGACAGTGGGAGGAAACCGGAGTACCCACGCGAACACAGGGAGAACATGCAAACTCCACACAAGTCATGGGGATCAACCTTCTTGCTGTTTAACCGAGCCACCATTAATTTACACGTGTCTGTGTAAAAATATATCAATACATACAACTATCGAAATAAAATGCAAAACAAGTATGATCAATTTTAAACCAACACTTTTTTAAATGTTTTTTCCAATTGAACCTTAAATAGATACATTTGTCGTGTGTGCTGCTGTTGAACCAGTGTAAACTACATGCCGTTGTAACTAGAACACCCATATGCTGTGTTCTGGGTGCCGGCATGGTGCTTCTGGCGCCCCATCAAGCATGGGTCTGTGTTCCAGAGTGTGGCCACGACACAACGTTTCTCTCGGAATCTTATTGGACGAGGAAGAAATAGCATGTGTGTGGATGGCAGGAAGAGTCTTAAGAAAATTGGAAGGCTTGATATATTTACTGTGATAAGAAGAGGACTCATGTAGGGTAGCCCACTAACTAGGGTAACGATAAATTAAACTGGTGTATTATTCTGATGTTGGCTAGCCCCCTTACTGGGTTAAAGATAAGCTAAACTGATTAACTCTAAAGTGTGTATTATACTGATGTAGGCTAGCAAGCTAACCTATGGAAGGAAATTGTAACCTGCTAACGTGTAGTATTCTGATGTGGGCTAGCCCCCAAACTGGGTTAAGGATTAGCTAAACTGCTAACTCTAAAGTGCGTAGTATTCAGATGTAGGCTAGCCCCCTAACCAGGTTAAAGACAGGCTAAAACCGCTAAATTGGTTGTATTCTGATGTAGACTAGCCCCCTTACTGGGTTAAAGATACGATAAACTGAGTATCTCTAAAGTGTGTATTATGCTGATGTAGGCAAGCCAGCTAACCTATGGAAGAAAATGCTAAACTGCCATCTTGAGAATGTGTAGATCCTGATGTAACCTAGGCTAACCCCTTTACTAGGATAAAGATACAGGGTTAACCGACTGACTAGGTCTATGTAGGCAGTCAAGGCTAGTTTTAGGCTAATACGATAGCATTACAAAGAAAGAGGTCAAAGTTGTATGTCATGACAGACATGCTTCCATCCTGTTCTGACTCTTCTGCTCCTAGCAGGTGACCTCAGATGACCTCAGTTAACCTCTGTGACATCAGCTGTTTGCGTTAACCGCAGCTGACCTCTGGGATGTCCTTGTCACGCAATGCAGGTGAGGAGACATTTACAATACCGCAGAAGAATGCTGTTAAATTCTGAGACAGACCGGTAGGTACGATAAGGGAGATATAGTGAGAGTGCTTTTTGAAAACAAAATGTCAGGTTGAGATTGTGGCCAGTTACTAGACAAATAGCCTGTTCTTAAAAGTCATGGTGGTAAAAAAAAACTGAAAAAAACAACGAATTACTGTCATATGTGGATAACTTGATAACTGAAGAACAAGTACAATCCAGCTTTGAATCTCCTTCTGCAAATTTTTAAAGCATTTGCATTCAATTCTATTAATGATAGCAGTCCTGTACAATGTGTGACCTATATAATAGTCAGCTTATGTGGTACTTATGTGAATGTAAGATTACTTTCAATTTTGACATGCGTTCTTTAATTGGGTTTAAATTAATCTGTTGTATAAATACAAGTTATTAAGGGCAGGACATCGCCTTACAGCTACAATTCACAAATTTTCATGAATACAAATGGTAATTTGATTTCTTCTGTGATTGAGCTAAAATTTCAAGTACATTTCTCAGTAAAGTATTTTGAAGACGTACTGGCCTGAATACAATGGAGTATCCAGGAAGGAACTTTTAAAACTCCTCTTCAGAAAATATTGAGCTCTCCAAGGTGCTAAATTTGGATCGTTATTAATATACATTGTACCCTCATACCCTGTGCTTTTCTAAATGTAATAGTTTTAATTTGGTAAATTTGGGAATGTGAGTCACTCTTCATCGCCATGGGAATCCATTAAGCAGAGTTAGATTCGCTACGCTGAGCCGTTCGGTAACCGGGGGTTACCATCAGGCATTCAGGAAGGGACCTCCCCCGTCCTCTCTGCAGCTACGATTGGCTGTCGCTTCCAATTAAGGCAGAGTTTGGTTAATACTAATTGGCTGACGGCGACCCCCTTGATCCTTGATTGGGTCATTAGCTGCTCCCTGCCACACTGTCAAAGTTTCTGTATCGTCTCCTCTGAGGGTTAATGGGCTGTGTGTGTGTGTGTGTGTGTGTGTGTGTGTGTTTATTTGTGTGTGTGTGTGTGTGTGTGTGTTTATTTGTGTGTGTGTGTGTGTGTGTGTGTGTGTGTGTGTGTGTGTGTGTGTGTGTGTGTGTGTGTATGTGTGTTTATTTGTGTGTGTGTGTGTGGGGAGGTTAATCTGTCAGCATTTGCCTTGCTTCATTTATGTCACATGGGGAGGCTAAGGTTTCTTAACTGCACCCCGCTGTACTTGTGTGTTGGGGGAGAGAGAGAGAGAGAGAGAGAGAGAGAGAGAGAGAGAGAGAGAGATGATGTGAGTTGGTATGATTTTGCAAGTGTATGTTTGTGAGAGACAAATAGCAAAATGTTTTTTGGTGTGTGTGGGTGTGTGGATGATTGTGTGGTTTGGAAGCTGAGTCTGGCACTTAACTGGGGGCAATGAGAATAGATGATCTTGGCCAATTACCTAGTCCAAAAGGCCATGAAACCATTGAGGTCAGGAGTCATTACCAAGAGATGAGCTGTAAGGTTATACTGAGGAGGAGGAGGGGGCACTTACACGCTTATTCCTCCCCTCTCTCCTCCTCTCCCTCTCCTCTCCTCTCCTCTTTCTTTCCTCTCTTTCTCTACTGGACGCCAAGTAACAATCAACTCAAAACGTACTCTCTCTCTCTCTCTCTCTCTCTCTCTCTCTCTCTCTCTCTGTGTGTGTGTGTGTGTGTGTTTGTGTGTGTGTTAATATGTGTACTGAGGAACTCTCAAAGAAGTCTAATTTTGAACTTTTTCCGACAATCATCAGCGAAAAGTTGGAGGTCGTTTGAAGATGAAAATCGTCTTCACTGTTGCCATTTTTCATCTGGTTCTCCTATTTCTTTATTTTTGTAACAGGGAGCCGTTTTATATGTATGAGTTATGGAATGCGTTTCCTTTGTACGCGGAAAAATTGCTTTGATTTTCCCGAGCCTCGCCGTCGACGCCGAGGCCGTTCGGAGGGAGAGGGCGGAAAGTAAACAGCCGCTCTCCTTCTCCCCGCCACGCAGCCGGAGTGCGGACGCGAGAGCACACTCCTCTGTCGGCTTCCAGTGGCGTGCGAGTGCGCAGGGGGGAAAGGGTGGTAATTGTGTGTGATTATTCCCCTCCTCCACCTTGCAGGGGCGAGAGCGCACACGACCGGTAACAGCCGGAGACGAAAGCGTGTCGTTTTAAACCGACGCCTGGCCACGCTCGCTCGCTATCTCTCGCTGTTTAGGCGCTACATTTAGCGTGTCAGGTTAGCTGTGTGTGTGTGTGTGTGTGAGTGTGTTCCGTGTGCTTTGTGTGCACTGAATAGCATAGCTATTTCCTGAGGAGATCATGTCATTACAGCACTATCTATAGCTCACCCCACTCCACCCCTCTTTATTTCAATCACAATAAAGACACCATTTCGATACGCACACGACATTCTTTTTTTTTTTCCTTTTCTTTTTTTTTTCGGAACGTTAGCAGCACCATCTTTTCCACAATGATCCGGGAAACACATGTAGGCGCGCACTCACCCTCCTTTTGTATAATTGCAATCGTTTAAATATGAATGCGTTTCGCGTGTCTACATGCTAGGGGGCCACGCTGGGCTCATGCACGTCGTGCAGATGGCGGCGGCGCACTGAAAATAGAGATCAAAGCTGTCTGAAATCCCATTTGTTCCAGTGGAGCCGTGGCACGCATGGATCTGCCTGCCTGATTTCTGGGCGGCGGAAGAGGGGCTGAATGGAATGTCTGGTGAACCCAGATGGTAGCTGCTGATAGTCCAGGACTCGATCTGTTTCTCTGTCCCTCATTATGCGTTGGGGGTATATCTTCTGCCTCTAGAGAGAGAGTAGAAAGGGGTGTGTGTGTGTGTGTGTGTGTTTGTGTGTGTGTGTGTGTGTGTGTGTGTGTGAGTGCGTGTGTGTTTATGTGTGTGTTCGCCTGTGTGTGTGTGTGTGTGTGTGTGTGTGTGTGTGTGTGTGTGTGTGTGTGTGTTTTCCTGCGTGTGCCAATCTTACTTGCAACAACTAAATGGGTTAGCGCGTGTATTTGTAAGACAGGATCTGTGTGTGGAAGTGTTTGCTTCCGTAGCAGCAGGATATTTATCATTTCCTAACACAATTAAACAAAACAAAATGTATCTGCCTCCTCACTCGCTACTGAGCAGCATGGGGCTTCAGTTTGAGATCTCGAGCAGTGACCCTCCGTTGTGTCTGATGTCTATAGGCTACACAGACTCAGAGTACTGTTTGAGGTCTCCAGCAGTGACCCTACGTTGCGTTTGGTGTCTACAGGCTACACAGACTCAGAGTACTGTTTGAGGTCTCCAGCAGTGACCCTCCGTTGTGTGTGGTGTCTATAGGCTACACAGACTCAGAGTACTGTTTGAGGTCTCCAGCAGTGACCCTCCGTTGTGTGTGGTGTCTATAGGCTACACAGACTCAGAGTACTGTTTGAGGTCTCCAGCAGTGACCCTCCGTTGTGTGTGGTGTCTATAAGCTACACAGACTCAGAGCGCTGCTCAGTTCTGTAAATCACATTGTAAACAGACTATCCACTGCATAATCTGTTATAATGTCATCTGGGGCACTATCGATTAGGTGCAGTGACATCCTGCATCGGTAAGAATCCTCAAAGGTGATGGAGCAATGGATAGGAACGGGAGCTTTTTTGTTAGGGACTCCTTCATTCCTGATATGTTGTTGTTGTTGTTGTTGTTGTTGTTGTTTTTGTTGTTGTTGTTGACTTTCTACGCTCACTAAGAGGTTGTTGACTCGTGAAGTAGGAAGAGTCCAGGCGAGACAGAATATAGGTGGATGCCGGAGGCCAGGCTTTTGTTTATACACAAACAAACACAGAAGAGTATAAGACGAGGGAAAAAAGGGCAAAGACAATACGCTGCAGTAATTGACATTTCTGTTTGATGCACGTTAATAAAACGCGGCGGAAATTACTGTTATACATTATTTCCTAGTGAGGCTGTCTGAGTATTGGAGGAGGAAATTGGAAGGGTAAAGTGTGAAATGAAGAGACAGTGTTTCATCTTGCAGGATGCAGATGAAATGTCAACACATTACAGAGGTAGTTAATGAGATATCCCTTTTCCTTATTTCTACAGTGTTGAAGAAACTGTGAAAATCTCCAAACATTTCATTAGAATTTAACTTGTTTAGGAAAATGCATTTTAATATGATCGCTATGATTTTTTCTTCTGTTCTGCCTAACGCGTTGTGTCCCTGGATACGATTGCAATGCACAGACAATTCATAGAATGAGGTTTTTATATGAGTGTGTCCAGATTGGACTGCATATATACAGTATGTATAGCCCTTTCTTATCACCCTTTATAAAAAATTAAATAACAAACATGTTTTTTTTTTATAGACAGCAATCTTGGAAACTTAGCCGATAATGGGGGATAATTATCTTTGCTTTGTAAAGAGGAAACAACAAGCTTCCTTGCACCTAAACCCCAGTGTCATTAGTAAACAATGGGGGCTTATCCACAGAGAGAGATAATGGCTCTGACATGATAGCTGTTAGCAACATGCTAACATCAGTCTCCAGGGGAAAGCTGCTAGATGCTTTGAATGCAAACCGTTGTTTGTTTGTTTTTCGTTGTGTTTTTTTTAGGCTAGACGTTAGATGTTTTTTAGTTTTTTCTTCGCTTCACATCTCTTGTACTTTACATTTCTAAGGAAAGGATTTTCCTCCCCCTTGTCAATCCCCGGGTTCAAGATGCTAAATGCACATAATGTGATGGCTCCCTGAGGCTCTGAGGTACTAGGTTTCCACCGTAGCCCTTTGTCTGAAATGGACCATCCTGCTAAGTAACGCGCATATTGATTTGTTTTGTTTTTTGGTAATGAATGGAAGTAAATGAGTTGAAGGGGTCGTAGTACATCATTGGCTGATAGACTCGCCGACTCGCCACCACCTCGTTTCACATGTGTGTGTGTATGTAAGCACATTATGTATACCCTAACTCATACATCACACACACACACACACACACACACACACACACACACACACACACACACACACACACACGCACACACAACCACCGCATTGTTTAATTATCTTTATTGATTGGCTAGTGTTTACATTGTTGTTCCTTTCCAACTGGAGAGAGTATTTATGTCTTGTGCAGATACATTAATTAATTTAGCCTTTTATCTCTCTCTGTGTTGATGTCATGGTGTAAATCATGTTAATTAGCTCAGCCAAATGACAACCCCTCCCCTGCTTCAATCTGCCGTTAGCAAGGCAGGGAGGGAACGTCCACTCACTTCTGACAGGATGTCTGTCATTTCACAAACACACGTCTGTCCTTGTACAGACAGAGATGCGATTTCTCTCTCACACACACACACACACACACACACACACACACACACACACACACACACACACACACACACACACACGTAGATTTCAGTTCACAAAGACGTGTAGACACTCACACCATCACATCCACAATAAAGTATGCATGCAGCTCATTTGAAATAACGTTATTTACTGTGAATCGTGGTAGTATTTCTCCTTGTCCACTTTTATGTTCTGAAGCCCTGTCTGGTTCAACCTCATACGCACACCTCACTGCTTATAGCTTAACTCCACGCCCACTCAGTCACTCACTCACTCACTCACTCACTCAATCACTCGCTCACTCACTCACTCACTCTCTCGCTCGCTCGCTCACTCACTCACTCACCCTCTCACTCACTCACTCACTCACTCACTCACTCACTCACTCACTCGCTCACTCACTCACCCTCTCACTCACACACTCACTCACTCACTCACCCTCTCACTCACACACTCACTCATCCTCTCACTCAATCATTCACTCATTCACTCGCTCACTCACTCACTCATACAGTCACTTCCCTCACTCACCTGCCGACGCACTCACTCACTCACTCACTCACTTACTCATTCAAACACTCACTCACTCCCTCAAATACTAACTAATTTCCCCGACTAAAACAGATGAAAAAAGTAGTGTGGCGTACGAGGGACAGGTGATGATTACTCACAGGACTAAGTAGACAAGGCAATGACAGCCTTCCCCCTTGGGAGAAAGGTGGGTGGGTGTGGTGTGTGTGTGTGTGTGTGTGGGGGTGGGGGGTGGGGGGGTTTGGGAGGGGGGAGGGGGATTGTGGGGTGGGGGCTTTTAGTACCTCCCCCTCCCTCCAGAGAGACCGTTCTGTTCCCTGCCCCCCGGCTCTTCAATCTGTGTGTCTGTTTAATACGTCCATTAAAAGCCAGGCTTTGGACGCCCGGGGCGGCGCTCCTTCCCTGGCACCTGCTTCATGTCCAGCTATCTCCCCTCCAGGGGGGGTGACGGGGGGCGACTAGCAGCCCTCTGTCAAATGGCCGTCCCCTCATTCATTATTCAGCCTGTCACCGAGAGGGTTCACACTGCAGTCCTCATCTACTGGTGTCAATATTAGCACTGTGTGTGAGAGAGAAAGAGACGAGAGAGAGGGGGTGAGAGAGAGAAAGAGAGAGAAAGCGAGAGAGAGAGAGAGAGAGAGACACACACACACTCAGAGAAGGAGGAAATAACAGCTTGTGTCTGTGTTCTTGTCCGAACATTCTGTCTAGACTCAAAGAGCACACACTCCGAGTTCTGACCCTCTGAGCTGTACACTCCACAGGGACACAGAGAGTTGCTTGGCTGACGATGGTCTTTGGTTAAACTCTTGGCTCTTGGACTGGTGACCGACACACCAACACATGCTCTCTCTCACACACGCACACACACACACACACACACACACACACAAACACACACACACCAACAAACACGGTCGCACACACAGAGAGGCACTCAGACCGTTGCAGTGCACTGCCCGGAGGTTGAGTCCAAAGCGCGTTAAGGTCGGGAGACTGACAGTTGCTCCGCCTCGGGGTACGGCATCAGAAGGTCAGGGGGCTGGATCCAAGACCCACTGAGACAGAGGAGGGAGAGGGGAGAAGGAGGAGGGAGAGGAGAGAAAAGGAGGAGAGAGTGGAGAGAATGAGGAGAGGAGAGAGGACAGAAAAGGAGGAAAGAGGGGAGAGAGGAGAGAAAAGGAGGAGAGAGTGGAGAGAAGGAGGAGAGAGGGGAGAGAGAAGAGAGAAAGAGAGAGAGGAGAAGGAGGAGAGAGAGAGATGGAAAGAGGGTGGAGAGTGAAAGAGTGAGGAGAAAAGTATAGAGGAGAGAGAAGGATGAGATAGGGAGGAGAGACAGAGGAGAGGGGGAAGAGAGGGAGGATGGACGCGTGAAAGAGGGGAATAGAGAAGAGAGAGACATGGAGGGAGGAGAGGGGAAGAAAGGGTAGGAGGAGGAGTTTGGTCGCCTATACGTAGCACCCTCATGGGGGATTTGAAATGTTCAAACTCGTACTCACACGTGCAGTAGATCCTTTTCCCAAGGTCACATGACCGTGTGCCAACAATTTACAAATACTTTCACCTTCCGCTGTGAGAGAAGTGGGCGAGCCCAAAGCAGAGAGCACTGTATGTCATCTCCCCAGGATTGATTGGATACCCATGGGGCTTGGGTTGATTGTTTCTTTTAATTCATTCTTATTTAGTTGCATAATTGTTTGTTTATCAATTTGTTTAATTGTTTGTTCCATCATTGCATTATTTCGTGCTCGTTATTTTGATTGGCACAATTGTAATTAACCGAACCGAATTGAATGAGAAAGGAAGAACGAGAGCGATGGAGTGAACAAAAAAGAGAGACAGAGAGAAAGACAGGGAGATAAAGAAAAAAAGAAGCGATAGAGAGAGAGAGAGAGAGAGCGAGAGAGAGAGAGAGAGAGAGAGAGAGGTCGACTTAAGGTTGAACAACGTTCGCCCCGTGCACAGCTCGGCTGCGCGCGCTTCGTCCGAGCGGTTAGCGGCAGCTCCTCCTCCTCCTCCTCCTCCTCCTCCTCCTCCTCGCGAGGAAGGCTGTTCGTTTTTCGTCCTCTCCTCCCGGTGTGTTCTCTCGCTCCAAGGTCGCCGTGGCATTGAAGTCGCCGCGGCAACCGCCGAGTGAGAATGAAGCGCCGCGCCACGTCCCAGGCCCCCGGGGGCCGATTTAACGAAGCTGTCCTGACCACGCGGAGAGAGGGATGTGGCCGTGCTGGGCGAGTGCGGGGGCGGTGTTTTTGTTTTCACCTGAGAACGAGAAAGAGAGCTGGACAGGGGAAATGTGTGACGTTCCCGGCGACTTCCATCCTCAAAGCCCTTGTTTCTGCCTCAGACGAAAAAGTTGATTTGAAAAGCGGATCGATGGTGCCTAGGCTTTGGCCTACTTTCTGGGTGCAGGGGAGGCACCGCTGTTTTTCACCAGCAATCTCCAGGAGCACAGAGGGACTCTCCGGGGAGATTACCTTCCCCCGAGAGAGAGACAGAGAGAGGGTGAGAGAGAGGGAGAGCGAGAGAGGGGGAAAGAGAGAGAGAGAGAGAGGGGGGGGTGGAGAGAGAGAGATAGAGAGAGAGAGAGACAGAGGTTGGCCCCGAGTATTGTTTATCTTACACACAGAAACACACAAACACACACAAGCACACACACACACACACACACACACACAAACACACACAGTGTGGTACACCCACCTCTCTTCACCTGTAATGCTTGTGTTTCCACTTGTCGTGAGTACGAATCCAACTGGTTTCAAGGCAGCACTGTATCCCGCTGTAATAGAACACTTCCTTAGATGTGTGACATCGACCGACAAAATAAATCTGTTTTTCCGGCCGCCATACCCAGTTAGACAGGGAGAAGCAGTGGCGTCAGATGAGGATTGGGTCGGCTGTGCCTGGAATAGGCCTGTGAGGGCTTCTGTTGGTGTTGTGTGAGCAGGTAGCCAGAGGCTGTTTGAGATAACAGCATAGGGTCCCTTCCTCTCCTTTGTCACACCTTCGTGTTCATCAAAAGACAGAAGAGAAGAATAAGAAGTTTCGAGAGCTCAGTCGGAGGTTGAAATGATTCAGTCGCCTTGCGCAAATTAAGTTGTGCTGTATTTCCATGTCCGATTAATTTACGGAAAAAAGGTGAAAAACGGTGACTTCCTTTATTCAACATTTACTACATATGTAAGGGGTTGACTGTGGCACCATGGACAGCTCCAGGTTTTCCTTCTCACCAACACTAGGAGACTCACTAGGGCACCCACGTTGGTTTGAACACGCAGTAATACAATACAACAGCCTACACTTTATTCAGATGCAAGTGACGCTATGGTCTGAGCCATATGAGGGACACAAAGGCAGATAAATACCACTCGCTATTCTATAGCTCCATGTGTTAAGAATATTCAGCTTTTACTACCTTTTCATATGTAATAGAGTAGACCATGTGAAGTATATTCAACATTTACTACCTTAAATATTATATAGAGTAGGTCATATGAGCTGTGGGATACAGAGGCAGATAAACAACTCTCTCTCTCCTAGTGGTACCATACACAGTCCCATGGTTTAGGTATATTCAACATCGATCCATCCATTAGCTATACCGCTTATCCTATGCAGGGGGGGGGGGGGGGGGGCTGGAGCCTATCCCAGCGGACACAGGGCGAGAGGCGGGGTACACCCTGGACAGGTCGCCAGTCTATCACAGGGCTGACATATAGGGACAGACAACAACTCACACTCAAACCTACGGGCAATTTAGAGTCACCAATTAACCTGCATGTTTTTGGACTGTGGGAGGAAAACGGAGTACCCAGAGGAAACCCACGCAAACTCCACACAGAAAGGCCCTTGGGTCAGATGGGATTGAACCCAGGACCTTCTTGCTGTGAGGCAACAGTGCTAACCACCGAGCCACCGTGGTGCCCTATATATTCCACATGTT
>JAPMUY010001839.1:35000-57500 GCA_026901105.3 Galaxias olidus
AACCTTTTCACTGCCTGGGGATGTATGGCGATGAAAATGTGTGTGTGGGGGGGGTGCTATACATCTCTATTTGCTTTTTCACTTCCTGAGATGGCAGTGGGAGGGTTAAAAGGTCACGCCTTATGAATTCTTTAGCGTGTTTACTCCAACTATATGCCACCTGATTTGATGCTCAGGCTGACCTCATGACCTCTTGAGTCTAAAGGTCACACGAGAAAGGCATGGTAGAGTTCATCTGTCTGACTCAACAGGCAAAGCTCCAGGACCTGTTTGGAACAGTGGTGGACATTAATTGACTACCTTAATTGACCTTTGAACTCTTAACGTGGTCATGATTCTGTGAGTGTGTGGTCTTTGAAGCCTGTTCCTGCACAGTTTTTGAGCTTGTTTTTATCTGTGTAAATCACAGCAATACAGGAAGGGGAAGGGCCAGGGAACAGCACCACCACAGTAACAGTGATGGACAGTAGGTAAACAGTGCCATAGTAACAGTGATGGACAGTAGGTAAACAGTGCCATAGTAACAGTGATGGACAGTAGGTAAACAGTGCCATAGTAACAGTGATGGACAGTAGGTAAACATTACCATAGTAACAGTGATGGACAGTAATGCAGGTGAACGTTACCACAGTAACAGTGATGGACAGTAGGTAAACGTTACCATAGTAACAGCGATGGACAGCAATGCAGGACAAAGTTACCATAGTAACAGCGATGGACAGCAATGAAGGACAACGTTACCATAATAACAGTGATGGATGGACAGCAGTGCAGGACAACATTGCCATGGTAACTGTTGAATGGTAGTATTGAATGGTACTGCTAAAAGTGCACAATGTTCTCCTGGTGGATGTTATTATAGTTTCAAAATGTTATCACCAAATATCCCCCCCCCCCCTTTCCTTTGTTTGTTTGGGATGTTTGAGCCCCTTGTACATAATTGCCTGTTTTCTTGTCACAATACAATTCAAACAAACAGATGTTTTTTACAAATCCGAAAGTTATTTTAGTAATCCATTATATGAGCTGTTACAGAGATTGCATTTAAATCCACAAAATCTCTCAACAAATGAAAGCTGTGACGTGTTTTAAATCGTATACTTTCAGCGTTTTTGGCAGCTATTTTGTATTTTTATTTTAAGGGGATTAAACGCTTGCACTTTTATGTTGATGTGCGTTGTGTTGTTGTCGGGGCAACGTTCAGAGTTGACAGGTTGAGACACACAGACCGACGCCACTCGTTTCATCAAACACTTTGCAACTTTTCAGAAATAAGTAAGAAATACCTCTGATGGAGGCGCCTAAATCTAAAGAAACAAGTTGAAATCTATATTTCCAGCAGGGTTTGTAGATCACAGTGTGTTAGCCATCCACCACACACACACACACCCACACACACACACACACACACACACACACACACACACACACACACACACACACACACACACACACCCCCACACACACACACACACACACACACACACACACACACACACACCCACACACACCCCACACACACCCACACACACACACACACACACACACACACACACACACACACCCCCACACACGCACACACACCCACACACACCCACACCCCCCCCCCCCCCCACACACACACACACACACACACACACCCACACACACCCCACACTCACACACACACAAACCTCTGAAGGTTGTCGACACAGCTGAAGGTTGTAGACAAACAGTATTCAAATGTGGAGGTGTGAGGCCGGCAGTGGGGCTTGACAGTGGGTCGTTTCCGCTAGCACCGTCTGTGAGGGAAATACAGGAAGTAGAACAGCGCAGCGAGAGACTGAGAGAGCAATAGAGGAGGTAGAACAGCACAGAGAGAGACTGAGAGAGAAATAGAGGAGGTAGAACAGCACAGAGAGAGACTGAGAGAAAAATGTAGGCGGCAGAACAGCACAGAAAGGTAGAGGAGGTAGAACAGCGCAGACATATAGATAGCGACTGAGAGAGAAATACAGGAGGTCGAACAGCACAGAGAGACTGAGAGAGAAACCCAACACACCCCCTTACACACCCAAAGACCCAAACCCTCAACGTTGAGTTTGTTTTCTCTTCAGAATCAAAACATTTACAATGGCAACGCATCAAAACAAACCAAAACGACCTAATCTATCAAAAACAGAGCAGATAAACTCAAGAGGAAGATGAAAGTGTGAAGATTGAGCCAGAAACACACGGATTAGACTATCAACAAAACAAAAGACGGAGAGGAAGGCTTAAGATACAACTAACAACTAGAAGGAGGAAGAGATGACAACAAAACCATGAACAAGAAAAATAAAGAATATAAAGAAAGCCCTTCCTCCATCCCTCTCCACTTCCATCTCTCTCTTCCTCCACCACTCTCTTCCTTCATCCTTCAATCTCTTCCTGCACCGTGTCACCTTCCTCAGTCCCTGCTCCAGAGGGAGGGAGGGAAGGAGGGAGGGAGGGATGGAGGGAGACGTAGCCAGCCATGAAGCCCATGCATAGCATTTGCCCCGCTCCAGTTCAGACATGGAAATGACCTGAGAGAGCCAAGGGCAGCACCTCACACACACACACACACACACACACACACACACACACACACCCTTACCCTTACGCTAGGCTCTCTCACACACACACAGACACACAGAAACACACACTCTTACCTCACACGCCATGCCGAGGAACACGCCTTACAACACCCTGACACACCTCAACACACACACACACACATACACGCAATCACGGACAATCAATCTCTCAGTCACTTACTAATGGTCATGCAGTCACTCATTCATTTAACACACGCACACGCATTTGGTTTTGCCTCTCCTCTCTCTCTCTCTCTCTCTCTCTCTCTCTCGATTTCAATTTCAAATTATAAGACTTTATTGACATGAAACACTGCATAGTACTTATTGTCAAAGCATTACTCTAAACAATAACAAAAAAAATGTAAATGAATAAATAAAACAGCTGAACTAACAATAATAACAACCATACATGTCGGTACATGACAAACATCAAATAGCACAGCTTAAACATGACAACTGGAATAACAATAGTAACCACATATGTGATAAACGTAAAATTGCACAATTACACACGAACTGTATTGGGTGTCCTCTCTCTCTCTCTCTCTCTCTCTCTCTCTCTCTCTCTCTCTCTCTTTTTAAATGAGCGACACTGTACTGTTGCTCTACTGGGACACCCTCCAATCTCCAAAAATCTGATTTGAATGAATCATGCACACATAGTCACTTTCTCTAATGTCCTCTCAGACAATCTCCAGCTTAGTGTCCAATTTAACTATTGATTTTATAATATTTATCACGTCTTCGAGTATTTGATTAAAACATTTAACATTATATAATCATTATAATTATTGGTTGATTTAGCGGTGGCACTTAAATGCTCTTGATCACATGTGGTCATTGCCATGGTTACCTGGGTCTTTGTTGATGTGTTAGAGTAATTCGTTTTTGACTGATGTGTTGTCAATTGTTACCATGTTGGCACAATATTCCACGACAATAAAGCTTATTGACGTGAAATGTTGCTGGATGAAGAGAAAACAAAGAGAGCGAATGATGGATAAACATTGAGAGAGAAGTGACGAAGAGAGACGAAAAGAGAAAGTGAGAAAGAAAGAGAGACATAGAGAGAGAAAGAGAGAGGAAAAAGAGAGAGGGAGAAACAGAGAGAGAAGGAGAGGGAGAAAGAGAGAGAGAGAGAGAGACAGAGAGAAAACGAGTGAGAACGAGGAAAAGGGCAGCCAGCGCGAGAGAAAGAACAACAAAAGCGGGTGAGGAATCGATTGTCCTCACACATTGACCGGACTCGTCCTCGGCGCCGCTCGGGCCCTGTGAAGGGCTGTGGGGGGTCCGTAAGCCCGACAGAACCCATCAGAAAGCATCAGTATCACCTTTTAATGTAAACATTAGCTCTTCCCTCTGTCGGGTCTGCCAGCTCACCTGCTCAGCAGAACCGCCAGCTGGGTCAACACTGACGTCCCCGTATTGTTTGATATCCGGCTGGGCCGCAGCTCACATCCGAAAGGCACGGCGCTCCACCGCACGTTGAGCTCAGCCAACAGGAGGTGTTAGCGCTTCGCTCCGGCCGGAATATGTGAGGTGTGTGTTAGGACTAGGGGGATGCATTTGGTGATGGAAAAGTGGAAATACTTTTGGCAGGCAGCAGTGAGAATGAGGACTCACTGTGTAGTTAGAAGTAAATACTGTTGTACATGGACACACTGTAGGTAGATTATGGAGCCACAGTAGTAATTACGGAAACGCTGTAAAACACTGTGGAGACACTCTAGTACGATTATGGACACACTGTTGAAAAGATTATGGACACACTGTAGTACAATTATGGAGACACTATAGTACGATTATGTACACTATAGTAAGATTATGGACACAATGCAGTAAGATGGTGGACACACTGTAGTATTAGTAGTAATAGTAATTATAGAGACACTGTTGCAGTGTCGCAATGTAATTAGATTATGGACACACTACTGTAAGATTACGGACACATTATAGTAAGATTCTGAACACACTATGTTAGTACTAGTAAAAGTAATTATAGAGACATTGATGCAGTGTGAAAAGCAACCCCCCCCCCCCCACACACACACACACACACACACCCGCCCCCAATAGCCATAGCGATGACGTCATCCGAGACAGCCAGCGCCGTGTGGAACACACCCCTCCCCCCTCCAGCGCCCTGACTCCGTGGACGAGGAGCGAGCCGTTCCAGACCGTTCCAGGCCGCTCCGCGATAACAGAGAGTACCAGGGCCACCCAGGGCAATCTAGGCCACTAGCACTGTGGCATTAACGTCACGGCTCTGTTCAATTAATTTAATCACAACACTTGCAACCAAGCAGGGATGGAGGGAGGGCAGAGGGAGGAAGATATAGAATATAAACTGTTACGCAGCTATGATCTAGCTTGGTCCCTGAGAGACATAGAGAGAGAGAGAGAGAGAGAGAGAGAGAGAGAGAGAGAGAGAGAGAGAGAGAGAGAGAGAGAGAGAGAGAGAGAGAGAGAGGACGGGTACTACTGATTAGTCCGGAGGCTCAGGTTCATGCTGCAGAACTTATTAAATGTGTGTCTGTCTCCACAGGCCACCCAGTAATTGTCACATATGTCATTAAATCCAGCCTGATTTTCTCTCTCTCCCTTCCTCTCTCTGCTTGACAGGTCACACACATCCCTCAATGTGTGTGTGTGTGTGTGCGTGCGTGTGTGTGTGTGTGTGTGTGTGTGTGTGTGTGTGTGTGTGTGTGTGTGTGTGTGTGTGTGTGTGTGTGTGTGTGTGTGTGTGTGTGTGTGTGTGTGTGTGTGTGTTTTGAGTGTGTTTTGAGTGTTCACCAAAATTACGCTGGATCAAAAGGCTCATCCCTAACTCCTACTTTACATCTTCCCCACCACACCCTCCCTTCCTCCTCCTCCCCCTCCTCTTCTTCTGCACCCCACCCTCCTCCCGCTCCCTGTTCGTCATGACAGGGATGATATGATTAGTCTGCAGGCCTCAAGGCCACTTAGCAGGCCTTTCATGGGTGGCACAGAAGAGGCAATGTGCAATGTTGTTAACTCAGTTCGCTTCATAGAGATAGCATTTAGCATTTAGCTTCCATAAACGGGACTCATGTGCCTAGATATAGCATGTAGCTTCCCTGCTAACCTAGTGCTCTTGACCACAGGGAGTCTGCTCCATAGAGATAGCATTTAGCTTCCATGCTAAACTAATGCTCACTTCACCACAGGGAGTCTGCTCCATAGAGATACCATTTAGCTTCCATGCTAACCTAATGCTCACTTCACCACAGGGAGTCTGCACAATAGAGATAGCATTTAGCTTCCATGCTAACTGGTATTTTGGCTGGGTTTCGGCTTTGTTTTTCTGTGTGTGTTGTGTCTATGTGTGTGTTTTCTGTGTGTGTTGTGTGTATGTGTCTCTGTGTGTGTTCTGTGTGTGTATGTGTGTGTGTTTGTGTGTGTCTGTGTCTCTGTGTGTGTTCTGTGTGTCTGTTCAAAGCGTTGCCGTCGCTGTGTGACGAGTCTGTTGCGATGCTGAGGGCTTTGAACAGAGACTTAACTCTGTGGGATTCTCCTTAGTAACAGCAGGTCAACGACAAAAATGCCTGGTTATCTCCTTTGACAGACAGTATGTGGTCTCCTCTTCAGAAAGTAACCAGCAATAGTCCCCTACACCGCGGAGAACAGTGGTGGTCAGTGGGATTGAACAAAGGCCACAGAGAGGAACGTTGCCTGTTGTCTGTTAGGCTGACGGTCGGGATGGTAAGTGACGATGATGAGGATGACGATGGTGATTCTTTCTCTCGTTGTTGTTCTTCATCCTTCCAACAAACCTGAAATCTTTCCCTGCGTGCCTCACTATCAGATTATGGGAGATGTGGAGTGTGTGTGTGTGTGTGTGTGTGTGTGTGTGTGTGTGTGTGTGTGTGTGTGTGTGTGTGTATTCATTTGAACCTCTGTTTACACACAATACAGAAGATGTAAACAAACATAGAGAGACGGAGAGATTGAGTGTTGAACGGAAGGACGTAGGAAGTATGGATGGATGGATAGATAGAAGTAAGAAGGAAGGAAGGATGGATGGATGGAGGGACGTGTCGCGAACAGAAGGATGGAGGAAAGTTAGATGAATGGACAGAAAGAAAGAGGAAGGATGGAGGGATGGATGGATGGAGGGATGCAAAGACGGATGGATGGAGGGAAGGATGACTTGAATGAGCAGAAGGAATCGTTAGCTGTACACAGTGAAGATTGATGACAAATAAACAAACCTCTGCCAAGATATGAACGAGGACCCGCCATTGTTACAAGCCTTGACATGGTGTCTGAATGGAATGATTCTCCCTTAATTGGTTATCGGGCTAATTGATATCTGGTGTCAGCTAGATTGCGGTGCTGGAGACCTCACAGCACACAAAACAAAAACCCCGCACACAAACAAGAGACTATAAAACAAAACAAAAGGCCAGCGCGTGTCCCCCAGAACCCCAACACCCCCAACCCCCCCCCCCCCCCCCCCCCCCCCCCCACACACACACACACACACACACACACACACACCGATAATGAGGGGCATCTGGGTAAACAATAGATCAAGCCTTTTGGAAATCTGATACTCGTTACAAACTGAGGCGAACGAGCACAGTGCAGTTAATTAACAGCGCTAATTATCACCGATGCAACAATAATTAATTTCTCGTAAAAAAAAAAAAAAAGGATATATTTAAAAAATACGTTTCAATTAATTATCGATGAATTTAATTAAGCCAGAGATGGGGTATGAGGATAGGGATGGGGGGGTATAATTAAAATAAATGTTAAATGTTGTAATTAGTCGACGGAGTTGAAGACGAAGATGACGATGTAACAAGACAGACAACGTGAAGACGGTAGTGACGTAACTAAGCAACGTGAGACACTAGCATACGGAAAGAGACAGAGAGACAGAGAGAGAGAGAGAGACAGAGAGACAGAGAGAGAGAGAGAGAGAGACAGAGAGAGAGAGAGAGAGAGAGAGAGAGAGAGAGAGAGAGAGAGAGAGAGAGAGAGAGAGAGAGAGAGAGAGAGAGAGAGAGAGAGAGACAGAGAGAAACATAGAGAGAGAGAGACATAGACAGAGACAGAAAGAGAGAGAGAGAGAGAGAGAGAGAGAGACAGAGATAGAAAGACAGAGAGAGAGAGAGAAACATAGAGACAGAGAGACAGAGAGAGAGAGAGAGAGAGAGCGCGAGAGAGAGAGAGAGAAAGAGAGAGAGAGCGCAAGGGAGATAGAGACATATAGACAGACAAAGAGAGAGAGTGAGACAGACACAGAGAGCGTAAGAGGACACATTATGAAAAAGATAGAGCGATAGACGGAGAGAGAGAGAGAATTAGAGAATTGAGGAAAGAGATAACGTGAGAGAGTTGAAGAAAGACAGACTGAGAGAGAGTTATAGACAGAGAGTTTAGTGAACTCCAGTCAAATGACGATACATTATTCAGATCTCCACTGAGCTTTCTTTTCTCCCAGTCCAGATACAATGTTCTCCATTGTTCCTTCTTATCATGCTGTTGATACTCTTATCACTCTGTTACCTAACCCCTTCACACACACACACACACACACACACACACACACACACACACACACACACACACACACACACACACACACACACACACACACACACACACACACACACACAGACAGGCATACACAACCAGACAGGTATACACACACAGAGAGACACACACACACACACACACACACACACACACACACACACACACACACACACACACACACACACACACACACACACAGACAGGCATTCACAACCAGACAGGTATACACACACAGAGAGAAACAGACAGGTATACACAGACAGAGAGAAACACACGCACACACACACACACACACACACACACACACACACACACAGGCATACACACACACTCACACACACACACACACACACACACACACACACACACACACACACACACACACACACACACACACACACACACACACACACACACACACACACACACACACACACACACACACACACACACACACACACACACACACACACACACACACCTGTCAGCATTCTCTCACCCTCCTACCACAGCATTGGAAAATAATGTTGTGCTAGCTCCCTGTGTCAAATGCTGACATACGTGCTAATTATGAGATTCAACCAATGGCAGCTAGTTGCGGCACCTTCCTACCTCTGCTAAAGAGAGAGGAGAGGGATGAAGATGCTCCTTTATCTGGATGTGTGTGTGTGTGTTTCAGTTATTGTAATATTCGTATTCCTACAACACTATGCTGTGGGGCAGACCTGTAAACTCAATCTTAAGGTGTGTCTGTTTGTGTCTGTCTGTCCTAGAGGAGACAAGCGGAGGGTCATTCTGTGGGAAGAGGAAGTGTGTGTGTGTGTGTGTGTGTGTGTGTGTGTGTGTGTGTGTGTGTGTGTGTGTGTGTGTGTGTGTGTGTGTGTGTGTGTGTGTGTGTGTGTGTGTGTGTGTGTGTGTGTGTGTATGTGTTTGTTGTTGTGTGTGTGTGTGTGTGTGTGTGTGTTGTGTCGGTGTGTGTTGTTGTGTGTGTGTGCTTGAGTCATATCTGTGTGTGTGTGTGTGTGTGTGTGTGTGTGTGTGTGTGTGTGTGTGTGTATGTGTGTGTGTGTGTGTGTGTGTGTGTGCGTTTGTGCGTGTCAGAACGGCCTAAATTAACAACAACGACGTCAGAGGTGACAACGTGGTGCAGATCCACACCGAGAGGTAGAAGAGAAATTAGATTACCACAGAGGGGAGGGGGGAGGGGGGGAGAACAGATTCAGAGGTGGAGAGAAAGAGAGAAAGAGAGAGAGATGGGGAGAGAGAGAGAGAGAGAGAGAGAGAGAGAGAGAGGGAGAGACAGAGAGAGAGAGAGAGACAGAGAGAGAGAGAGAGAGAGAGAGAGAGAGAGAGAGAGAGAGAGAGAGAGAGAGCGAGAGAGAGAGAGAGAGAGAGAGAGAGAGAGAGAGAGAGAGAGAGAGAGAGAGAGAGAGAGAGAGAGAGAGAGTGACATAAAGTGACACAGAAAGATACAAAGGAGCTTGAGGAAAGGGGAAGCAGGGCAGGACTGAATGTGTTAGGTAACTTAATTAAGGCGGCTAATTCACACACCCCCCCCCCCCCCTCCCCCCACCACCCCCCACCACCCCCGTCCCCATCCCCTCCCAGCACAACACCCAGTCCCAGACACCTGAGCCTGCTGGAGAGCCCACGGAGAACACAGGAGGGAGCCGAGCTCTAAATGAAACACGCCGCTGGAAAAGCACAGAGGCGAGACACTCCACGATCATTTCAAACACAAACGCTTCTGTTGTATCTGGACGCCCATGACACGTTCATGTAATCTCTTTTGTTACATGCCTCCTTAAAAGTACAAACGTAAGACACTCCGTGATTATTTTCAACACAAACGGTTTGTATGTTGTGTCTGAGAGAACCTATGAAATTCATGTTTTTTACATGCCTCCTTAAAAGCACATGCAACATAACAAGCCCATTCTATGAACATGTAAATCTTTTCTAACTGTAAACAAAAGTACTTCAATTGTATAATTCTGAGCAAGAATCCATGGCCATTCTTAAGAACAAAGGGGATATGCCATTGTATTTTTGGCCGATGCATTTTGTATGCTGTCCATTGCATAATAGCAGGCCTAACAGGTTACTGCTGTGAAAATAAACGGCTGTCAACTTTCCAATCGGCATCTACACAGGAGTCCCACTGCTGTTTGGTCTCAAAGAGGCAAGTATTTAGGATGGTGCTCTCTCTCTCTCTCTCTCTCTCTCTCTCTCTCTCTCTCTCTCTCTCTCTCTCTCTCTCTCTCTCTCTCTCTCTCTCTCCATTCTCTCTCTCTCTCCTCTCTCTTGCTCTCTCTCTCTACCTACTTTTCCTTCTGTCTCTCTATCTCTAAATTTATTTCTCTCATTATCTCCCCCCCTCTCTCCCTCACTCTATCTACCTTTATCTCTCTCTCTCTCTCTCTCTCGTATCTATTTCTCTCATTTCCCCCATCTCTCTGTCTCTATCTCTACAGTATTTATCCATTCTTTACATCATAATTCTAGAATCTTTGTCCATTCTATACATCATAATTCTACGATCTTTGTCCATTCTATACATCATAATTCTACAATCTTTGTCCATTCTATACATCAAAATTCTACAATCTTTGTCCATTCTATACATCATAATTCTACGATCTTTGTCCATTCTTTACATCATAATTCTACGATCTATGCCAGCAGACAGACTGACGGACTGACTGGCTGACAGACAGACGGTATTGTCTGTGAGCTGTAAAAGCCTTTCTGAGTGTTCCAGAGGGACGCCTGTCACCTTTGCTCATTTAGCCACGCTCGTGCTCGCTTTGCACAGACAGGATGTGACACGCTCTGAGAAGGAGACGTTTACATTTTTTATCCAAAGAAGAAAAAAAAGAAAAAACTTAAATCAAATACCTTTGAATTAAAACAAAGCCCACTGTCAAAAAGACTTAGACTTAACTTAAGAATCACAAAAATGTCTGTTATCCACACACTCACACACACACACACACACACACACACACACACACACACACACATACACACACACATACACACACACTCACACACACACTCTCTCTCTCACACACGCACCCACTCACACACACACACACACACACACACACACACACACACACACACACACACACACACACACACACACACACACACAGAGTTACCCATGTGCTGCGTCCAGAATGGTCCTGTCAGCGTAGCATCAGTCAAGCTCCAGGAGGCTTCTAGGAGTCTCAGTCATTTCAAGACAGGGAGGCAGGCACTGAGACACCAATATGGGCCTCCTCTCCCCTGGAGAGAAAGAGAGAGGGAGAGATGGAGAGAAAGAGAGAGGGAGAGATGGAGAGAAGGAGAGAGAAAGAGAGAGATAGAGATGCAGAGAGAGAGAGAGAAAGAGAGAGATGGAGAAAGAGAGAAAGAGACATAGGAGAAAAAATAAAAGAGTAGGATTTACGTAAAGAGAGATGTAAAGAGATAGATAAAGACAGAGAAATAGACAGATGGAAAGAGATAGATAAAGAGGGGTGGGCAATGGAAAGTGGTAAGTGGAAAGAAAGTTGGAGATGGCGAAGGGGTACAGAGGGTGGGAGGAAGGGAAGGAGGGAAGGAGGGAGGGTAGGAGGGAGGGAAGGAGGGTGGGAGGGAGGGTAGGAGGGAGGGAAGGAGGGTGGGCGGGATGACGCTGATGATACAGATGGCATCTCCAGTGAAGACGTCCACAGCTGCTCCTGTCCATCCCCTCTCCCTCTCTCTATATCTCTCCCTCCCTCTCTCCTTCCCTCCCTTTATCTCTCTCTCTCCATTGCAGTCTGTTCACAGTGGGGGAGCATCCAGTTTTCTACGGTGGGCTCTGGATTCACCCGAGCCTCACGCAGTGTCCCACCACGGACCCAGGGTCAGAGGTCAAAGAGGAGCACGTTGCTACAGACTAGACAAAACAAACTGTTTGTCGATGTGACAGGTTATGTCCTTACTGGTTTGATGTCATTTGTGATGAATAAACCAATGTCTTGGAGAAGAAGCTGAATGGAACTTCCCTAGTAGCATCCCTTTACCTCATAAGGTCAGTGAAGCTTTGGGGACTTATTGGGGAGGGGAGGGGGGGGGGTTCAGAGAGAGAGAGAGAGAGATGAGAGGGGCAGGGTAGCAAGTGAGCCAGAAGGAGTAGAGAGAGACAAAAAAAAAAAAAGATAATCAGATTTATATATTCAAATCAGTAATTGTCCATAATCCTAAAATATTCATGCAGCCCTGATTCCATTCAGCCTCCGCTCCAGCGCTGGATAGCTCCTCAAAGCTTTCAGCTGTCTGGCGAAGCGCACTGCAAACCGTGTCAGCCACCGCTGATTTGATGCGACTTGATTTGGGAAATCTCCACTTGAGAGCCAATTCGTGTTTACACTCCCGTGGCATATTATGATTGGCCGTGGCAGTTGGCCTGTGAAAGCACTCGGCCCATTGCGGCTCCCCGCAAACCGCAGGCAGTTCAAGGGAAATTGAAAGTGTGTGTGGGTGTGTGGGGGGTTCAGACGAGGGGGCAGACGACGAAGTAGGATGAGGAGATGGGCTACAAGGAAAATTTGTGAAAGACGGTGGAGGAAGGACGTAATAAAAAGAAGAAGACGTAGAGGAAGAAGAGGAAGACAGCAAGTAGTATCATGTGACGAAGTGATGCAGTGACATTGCTATTCGCAAGGGGGCGCCCTTGGTCTCTGCGGAACTCATTAAGGTCCCTTTATTGCCATCATTTATTAGCTGAGAAACACTAATTAGCTGAGAAAGTTATACATGTGATAGCACTTAATCAGATACTCGCCGGTATGCAGGGTGTTGGTCTTTTGTAAGTCTGGTTCAATTCCTGTGAGTAGTCAATAGTTCACCGACAAGAACGATGAGACGGGAAGTGTGCTCAATTCCTCACCGAGATCTTCAACTTCCATCAGTCTCAACTTACCTGACCTGTATACTTATATTTATATTTACATAAATTATATAACTTTAATGTTGGTTTACTTTCATTCAACACTGCCTCATAAGAAATTCACAACAAATGATATATTAAAAAATCAAAGCAATGGAATGATATTATGGTATTGGTATAATGTGACTTATAATAATAATAATTATAATTACAGCATAAAATGGTAAAACTCCAGTTACATGAGGGCTGTTGTAGCAAACGTAAACTAAAATACGGAATATACGCACATACCACACGCACACACACACACACACACACACACACACACACACACACACACACACACACACACACACACACACACACACACACACGTAGCATTCCCAATGGCAGATGCATAATCACCATCAACTCAACAATGGTCCGAACATGTTTACCAATTTCTAAGGCGTCCCTCCCGTACTTAACGTGGCCTAGTTTTGTTTTGTTTGTGCTTAGTCAACACAAATGTCAGCCAAATGTGTATGGCAAACAGCTAACTGCAACTAAACTGCAGAATGATGCACTGTAGGCTGCAGTCTACACAACCTATGCAGACATGAAACTAAAGTATGAATTCCTCTGCAACTGTGCACTTGCATTTCTCTTAGCTGGGTAATTGTGATAAGGAATGCACTTTCTTTGGTTTACTGATTTATTGTAATTTATTCCTACCCTAGATAAATGCACGATTTCTAAGTTGATTTAGATAAAAGCGTCTGTGAAATGATTAGAATCTAATTTATGGAACGGCATTAGACCGGCTTACACTATATGGACTATGTCATGCCGTTTTTGTCCCACTTACAGTAATCTAATGATGAAAAAAAATTTAAATAAACCTAAACATATGTGACAGAATAAGATACGGCAGAAATGTTTGTGTTTCTTTGGTTTCTGTTCCACTCTCCCTCTATAACGAGAGCCAACATTTGAGATGTCTGCGAAGATTTATCACAAAGTGAGTGGCGGCCTTAAACTGTCCGAGCCACCGTCGTCTGTCCGACGGGCCGTGACCATTTACTTGAAGTCAGGGATAGCTCCCGTAGCGGAGGAATGCCTCTCGATCTAGTCAACAAGAATTCAAAGATTGCATAGCCTAGGCATAACAGCAACTGCGTTTTGCTCACAATTTCGAGTTGCATCCTCCAAAAGGTTCTCTCTTATTTTGTGAAATTAATTAGCAACACTGTTTATTATAAAATCGCATAACATTTACATTATTATACCATACAGAAAAAAACGAAAAGGTTGTGACTCCATAAAAACCCTTTTTTTTTCGCCGCTAGGGGTCGCGTAAGGTCTGTGGATAACACAGAACTCGCCAGTGGTCGTGCTGAATAATTGCCATCTCTTCTACTCGGCTCTCCCTGCGGTCGCTGGATAGTGGTGGAAGAGGCGCATCCAGGAGTGGAGCGGCTAATGGAGAATGATAATGCCAGACTTTAGCACTCTGAGTAATTATGCCCCGTAGGCCAACCGCCTTCACGCTGCTAGAATGATGAATGTAGATGTGCTGAATACATATCAAAACATTAGCATATTAAACATGCAAGGCATTCGTACATGTGTTTAAAACGGTGCATTTGTATTTCATCTAACAGCCCATAGCATTTATTTATGTGGAATATGCGGTTTGAAAGCCACACATACATGTCATTCAATTGAAATATGATGGCAACCCCGCTGTCATAATACCATTGACTGCTGTGGCATGCAGGGCACCCTGGGAATCATGTTTATAATATCAAACTTCCTCAAAACTCTCTCTGTCTTTCTCTTTCTCTCGGAGATACAGTTCAAGACCAGCTGAAAGCTCGAGCGTCATTTCATTAGGGGAGCGCTGGGTTGGATAAAGCTGACGGGCGGGACATGTATCCAATCAGAGGATAGCTTTGAGGGTGATGGACGCCTTCGTTGGCTGAGAGGGGAGGTGCGCTGCGGAAAAACCAAACAGTTGAGTGGATCGCGCTCAGATGTGAGCGGAGACCGCAGTGAGTGCGCACTTGGGAACGGATGCCACAGCAAGACAGCAAGAGACAGAGAGGAAGAAAAAAAAGTGAGATAGCCATTTTAATCTAGGGATATTTAGAAAACAAGTCACGCATGTATTATATGCATTTTATGGATTATGATTATTTTTTTCTTATTTAAATCGTTTTTTCCCCTTCTTATGAATCTCTCCATTACTTTCGGAGAGCTGCACTTCGTTGGAATGTGCGCTGTAGCCAGACCTATTGCCAACTGAAAGCAGCGCTTGTTGATTTCGCTTCTGAAGACTTCGCTTTTGGAGATCAGACCTACACTGGCCATCACACAAACCATGATGTTCTTATTTTGACGATAGTAAAAGGAAAATTTATCCAAAGGCCTTATCATATACGTGTGAAACTTTTCCTTGGACTAAGGGTGATGGGAATTGGTGTTTTATCGATTCAAAAAGGATAATATTTTTTTCCCCCAAGTGCACTTATTTTTCGGCGATGATTGTGCTATTTTTCTTGCTTTGCATCATAAATGGAGTGGTCTCACAGATACGCTATTCGGTGCCGGAAGAGGCGGATCACGGCACGTTTGTGGGGAATATAGCCGAGGACTTGGGTCTGGACCTCACCAAACTCGCATCGCGCCGGTTTCAGGTTGTGCCTAGCTCGCGGACGCCATACCTTGAGGTGAACCTGGAGAACGGTGTTCTATTCGTTAATGAGAAAATCGACAGAGAGCAAATCTGCAAGCAGAGTCCCACATGTCAATTGAACATCGAGGTATTTCTGGAAAACCCTCTCGAGCTTTTTCGCATAGAAATAGAGGTGGTGGATATCAACGACAATCCTCCCAGCTTTCCAGAGACCGATATTACCGTGGAAATTTCGGAGAGCGCTGTCCCGGGTACCCGCTTCCCTCTGGAGAGCGCGTTTGATCCGGACGTGGGCTCCAACGCATTGCGCACGTACGACATCACCACTAATAACTATTTTTACCTAGATGTTCAGACCCAAACGGACGGAAACAAATTTGCGGAGCTCGTTCTTGAGAAGCCCTTGGACAGAGAGCAGCAAGCAGCGCACAGGTACGTGCTGACAGCGGTGGACGGTGGCCAGCCGCCCCGCACAGGCACGGCGCTGCTCGTGGTAAAAGTGTTGGATTCTAATGATAACGTACCAGTGTTTGACCAACCGGTTTACTCGATCAACCTGCCTGAGAACGCACCGGTTGGCACCCTTGTCATTCAGCTGAATGCCACCGATTTGGATGAAGGGCAGAACGGAGAAATAGTGTATTCATTTAGTAATCACATATCCAGCCGCGTCAAGGACCTGTTTAGCATTGACGCGCGCACTGGCCGAATCGAAGTGCGCGGGGAGGTGGATTTCGAGGAGAGTAGCTTATATCAAATTTTCGTTCAGGCGAAAGACCTCGGGCCAAATGCCGTGGCTGCGCATTGTAAAGTTCTAGTGAAAGTGTCGGATGTTAACGACAATGCTCCCGAGATCACCTTTAGCACCGTGACTGAATCAGTAAGCGAGAAGGCAGCCCCGGGCACTGTAATAGCGCTCCTAAGCGTGACGGACCACGACGCGGAAGAAAATGGCCAAATTCACGTTGAAATACTTGGTGATGTTCCGTTTAAATTGAAAACGTCATTCAGGAACTATTTCACTATTGTAACAGACGGCCCCCTTAACAGAGAGACTGCGGACTCTTATTCCGTGACTGTGGTTGCTAGGGATAAAGGTACACCGTCCCTCGCCACCAGCAAGTCAATCAAAGTACAAGTGTCTGACGAGAACGACAATGCCCCTACATTTACGCAGATTATTTATGACGTGTATGTGACTGAAAACAATGTGCCAGGTGCTTATATACACGCAGTGACGGCTCTGGACCCCGACATTGGCCAGAACGCACTCATAAATTACTCCATAATGGAGTGTGATATTCAGGGTATGTCGGTGAAAACGTATGTGTCAATCAACGAGGAGACGGGCTACCTTTACGCCCTCCGGTCATTTGATTATGAACAGCTGAAGGACTTTACGTTTATGGTGCAGGCAAAAGACGCAGGCAGCCCGGAGCTATCCTCCAACGCTACGGTCAAGGTCATTATCGTGGATCAGAACGACAACCTGCCCTCAGTCATCGCCCCGCTGGGTAAGAACGGCACGGCCAGGGAGCCCCTCCCCCGCTCCGCCGAACCTGGTTACTTGGTGACCCGCATCGTTGCCATGGACGCAGATGACGGCGAAAATGCACGGCTCTCCTACAGCATCCAGCGAGGCAACGAGAACGGCATGTTTCGTATGGACTGGCGGACGGGAGAGCTGCGCACTGCGCGGAGGGTGTCCACCAAGCGCGACCCCCACCAGCTTTATGACCTGCTGATCGAGGTCAGGGATCACGGGCAGCCCCCCCTCTCCTCCACGGCCAGCGTTTTTGTGGTGCTTGTGGACAGCGTGGTGGAGGGGCGGAACAGCGGGGAGCGTGGTGCAGCGAAGGCCAAAGAGGGCACCCTGGATCTTACCCTCATCCTCATCATCGCCCTGGGCTCCGTGTCTTTTATATTTCTCCTGGCCATGATCGTGCTGGCAGTGCGCTGTCAGAAGGACAAGAAGCTCAACATCTACACGTGTCTGACGGCCGATTGTTGCCTAGGTTGCAGCTCGTGTTGTAGCAGGCAGGCCCGCGCACGCAAGAAGAAGCTCAGCAAGTCCGATATCATGCTGGTTCAGAGCGCGGTTAACGTCAGCGGGCCCAGTACCACCCAGGTCCCCGTGGAAGAGTCCGGGAGCTTCGGCTCTCACCACCAAAACCAAAACTATTGTTACCAGGTATGTCTGACGCCGGAGTCGGCCAAAACTGACCTCATGTTCCTTAAGCCGTGTAGTCCAACAAGGAGCACATCAGACACAGAACACAAGCCGTGCGGCGCCATAGTCACAGGGTTCACAGACCAGCAGCCTGACATCCTATCAAACGGCAGCCTTTTATCAAACGAGGTAAGAGCTCTCTCTCCTCTATACCTTAATCTAACATCATTCAGACAGACGACACACAGCATGATCGCCACATCCTCCGTATTGCGTGCATTATAATGTACAGCCTGAATGCCTAGGCCTGTAGACAATACACTGTAGTGTGATAATTAGCATTGAGGATGGTTTGGCAGTAGGGGGAAATAAAAAAATAAGGAAATCTGATTAATTATTTCATGGAATTAGTATACAAAGCATTAGCAATGTACGCACATATACATTTTCACATATCATTTTCATGTTCCAAATAATAACCTTAAAACGACCATTTATTTTTTGTGACATTGAAATAGTGGTTTAACATAGGCTACATAAATTAGACCCACGTGTTTGCATATAACAAACGTGTTTGCTATTCTAAATTATACATAAGCTTTCACATCCCATCATTAATTTCCGGAGCGGCATCCAGGAAGACATGAAGATTACCCGCTGCTGACATGCTGCCTTTGGCAATGCTACAGGAGATTAAAACAGGAATAGTAATGACTGCGTGTTTATTTTCCACTCAAGTCATTTTGTCCCGTCGTGGAAAACTTGGGGGCGCAGAGTTTAAATAAGATAAGCATAAATAATACTAATATATGACGCCTAGCAAGCTGCCGGTGCTATGTGCGTGCCTATATGTGTGTGCACGTGTGTTAATGTGTGTGTGTGCTTGTCTGCGTGTGTCTGTGCGTGTGTTACTGTGTGTGTGTGTGTGTGTGTGTGTGTGTGTGTGTGTGTGTGTGTGTGTGTGTTCCAGCCTCTCCGCAGCGAGCAGGGTCCCCGGTGAGGATAGAACACACACATTAGGCATACCGGTCACGATCGTGCTGAGTCGCGCTAGAATAAAGCCGCGTCTATATCGTTGCGCCAGCATGAATAGATTCCCTACTTCATCTTCTACTTGGCAACATGTCCGCCCTGCTCCCCCATGGGGAGAGAAGGGCTGAACGGAGGGCCAGTCTCCAACTCTACACCCCCCGCCCCCCCACCTCCGTATTGTCTAAATATGGAAAACATTGTTAATTGTTGAACTCATTACAGTCATTTTACATTCACCATCAATATTTTCTTGCAGAATCAGGTTAAAGCGACTTTTTTCGTTTTTGTTTGTGTATTTGTTTTTACTGACATGCTGAGCAATGACACACATGCAGGCAATATTTAGCAGCAGTTTATCAGATATATAACTACTTTGAAAATATTACGGTGTGAAATGGTCACAGCCAAAGCTAACAGTGATGTTCATTCACATTGCTCGGTGTGTTTAAAGGGGGTGTTATTGGCTATTAGCTGAGCGGTCTGTGACCTCACCGGGCCTCTTGTCGTAGCATGTCAGACATTCATGTCCACCGGAAAGTGTAGCAATGAACTCAATACCTCACTGTCTCTGTTTCAGACCAAACACCAGCGAGCAGAACTCAGTTACCTGGTGGAGAGACCTCGACGAGTCAACAGGTGAGAGAGAGAGAGAGAGAGAGAGAGAGAGAGAGAGAGAGAGAGAGAGAGAGAGAGAGAGAGAGAGAGAGAGAGAGAGAGAGAGCGATATGTGTGTGTGTGTGTGTGTGTTTAACAGAGACAAAGAGAGATTGTGAAGAAAGTGAAAGGAATAAGTTCAAAGGGAGACAGAGAGATAGAGAGACAGAGAGAGAGAGAGAGTGATAGAGAGAGAAGTTGTTTTGTTGGGGTAAGCTAATCTAATGAATGCTACACGATTTAACTCTGATCTGTCACGGAAGGGTCCAATATTTGAAAGCCTCAGAATGGCTGGATGTCGGCTAAGCCCCGAGTTGAAGAAACATCAACCTATGTGTGCGACAAAAGCCCATTGTCTTACAACAAACAACAGGTAACCTGTGTACGTATTTCTTTTCCGTCCTGTTTAGCTCTGCATTCCAGGAAGCAGATATGGTGAGCTCAAAAGACAGTGGCCATGGCGACAGCGAGCAGGGAGACAGCGACCATGACGCCACCAACCGAGGTCACTCGACCGGTAAGTCCCTCAGTAGCCGTTAGCGAGCAGCGTTTGTTTGTCCTTCTGTTTTCCTTTGTGGCCCCGGCCCCGGGCTCCTTCTCTGTAACCGCCACCGCCAGCTAGCTACGTCTGTCCGTCCGTCCGTCAGCGCTTGGCTGTGGCTTTCGCCCGGTGTTTTCTCGGAAAGGTCACGGTCGTCTGGCACGCTGTAAGAGTTTATTGAATCTGTGGATCGATGGCTTCGGGACTTGTGAGGTCTCTGTTTATTATTAGAATTGAAACGGATTCAAAGTGACTCTTGATGCTGGTCTTTTCTGGTTGAAGGTGCGTGCCACGGTCTGAATCGAGAGCTCTCTATTTCCCTCTTCACTGTCGAAAGACATAAATAAATAACATAAATAGACTACTAAGCATTCAGGTCAAGAAAGTCCATAAAGGTGCTTTTTCTAATAATAAAAAAAAAGAAAACATTACACATATTCTTTTCCTCTTGAATTGCTGCTTGTAATTGTAGTTGTCATAACAAAGTGAGCGGGTTATTAATGCAGGGTTTTGTTTAGCGGCACTCTGTAGACTGGTTGGCTGATACTCCCGGCTACTTTCCTCACGCACGCCACCATGGTGAAGACGGACGTGCCTTTGTCCGTGATCTGAGCATGCTCACGAAGCATCACAACCATCACCGCGCCCTTATATGGGAAACATCCTCCTGTCAGTTGACAAGTCTCCTCCAAACTTAATCCCCCTATTGTCCTTGTTGTGGGATTGTGGTTGTTGTGGGTAAATAAGACTGGTAATTAGGCAGGGCCCTGGGCCACGTTGTATAGACCTCTTGACAGAACGTGACTGGGTTTTAAAATAAGGCTGCTTTGCCATTGGCTGTCTGGGAAGTAGACCTGGGAAGGCTGCCGACTGCTGCTGCTGCTGCAAAAAAAAACAAAACAACAACAGGTGATTCATTCATTCTACGTGGCTACTTTAAAACTACTATTTTATATAAATGTGGTCCCTACTTTGTGTCTACGTGGCTACTTTAAAACTGCTATTTTATATAAATGTGGTCCCTACTTTGTGTCTACGTGGCTACTTTAAAACTGCTATTTTATATAAATGTGGTCCCTACTTTGTGTCTACGTGGCTACTTTAAAACTGCTATTTTATATTAATGTGGACACGTTTAAACTGATACTTTGTGTCAACGTGAATACTTTAATACTGCTATTTTATATAAATGTGGACACTTTCTTAATGATTCTTTAAATAATCTTAGCTACTTTCATACAGATATTATTTATAAATGTGTCCGCTTTTCTACTGATATTTAAGGCGGCAGTGGGTACTCCCTTATCGACATGGACACTTCCTTATATGTATTTATCATGCATTTGGCGATTTTATACCATTATTTGAAATGACTGTGGCCACTATATCAATTCTATATGATAGTGACCACGTTCCTATTTATACTGAACATACAATTGTACATTATTCTTATTGTAGAAAACAGATAACGCCCCCGTTATCACTAAGTGCTTCCTACTAACCTCTTATAATTACACACCATGGTCATAATTATACACCAGCGTTATGCGTTCAATACAAAATGTCAAACTTTCAAACAAGTGTCACTAAAACCAAAAGTGCTTCCGAAGTTTTGAAAAGGCTCCGTAAGACTTTATCCCTGTGTGTCGGCGACTCAGGGGTCGGGTCCTAGCGGACCTACCGGCCTCACCAATAGTTTAGAAAAGCGCGATCCCTTTTTTATGAGCAGCAACCATTTTCGTTCCTAATTAGCCGCTCAAGTGCTTCATGGAAATGGGGTCGGCCTCTCTTCCGCTATTAGGCAGCAAAGCAGCTCCGGACTCCGGCAGCACGTTGCATATGAAACAGGTCTGGTGCACTCTCCATCTCCCCTCCACACACGACCCACGTCACCAGGGGAGACGGGACGACCTCAGACGCTGTTAGTCATACTCTTTCAATGGATCGTTTTCATTGTTTTCCCCAAAGATGAGTTATTCCCTGCAGAAATGTCCCAATCGTTAAAATTTAAAAAATAAAAATATTTTTCATATAAAATAGTGTGTCATATAAAAATGTAATGCGTGTTCCGTTGACACAACAGGCGCCAACCACCGTTTCAACCCCCCCTCCCCCTCTTGTTGGAGACACTGTCGGTAGTGTGGTGTTTGCTTTAGGGACTGGCTTTGCGTTTGACTTTCAGTACCCTTGATGCGGCGGACGGGGTACAGTCTCTTTGTTGTGGAGTTCTGGGAGAGCTTAGGCTCTTGAAACAGCTTAATTGGGGGTGTGGGGGGCCTGCATTAAGTCTTTGTTTGATTAGGATAATTGATAGCGTAGCTTAGCGGGCCCCCTCCC
>JAPMUY010001839.1:62500-70000 GCA_026901105.3 Galaxias olidus
GCAGACCTGTTCTCTAACTGCACTGAGGAGTGCAAGGCCCTGGGTCACTCCGACCGCTGCTGGATGCCCTCCTTCGTGGCGTCGGACGCTCGCCAGGGCCCCGACTACCGCAGCAACCTGCACGTGCCCGGCATGGACGCCAGCGTGCCCGACAGCGAGGTATTTGAACGGCAGGAGCAGGCGTCCGATAGGTCCTTCTCCACCTTCGGCAAAGAGACGCCGCCGCTCTGTCACCTCCACCCCAACCATCCTCCGCACCATCCACACCACCTCCATCCGCCGCCCTCAGCCCACCTCCAGACACCGCCCGCGCTCCCGACGCCCTCGCCCACGCCCACGCCACTCCCCCACAGCTCGCTAGAGAGGAGCGAGTTTGAGGCGCTCCTGTGTAGCACGCGAGCGCCTTACAAACCGGCCTACTTGAGTGAGTATTCTGCTTGGCCTCGTCTTAAAGGCCCCCCCCCACCACCACCACCTCCCCTCCACCCCCCCCCCCCCCCCCCCCCCACCCTCCCAGCCCCGTCTCTACCCCCTGTCAAGTTAACATCGATCCGATGATCGGTTAAAAAATGTAATAACAAAATGATACTTGTAAAAATCCCGTTGGCGATGAAGAGCCATGTGATTGTTTGTCTGAGCCAATCAGATTCCCCGTCAGACTTCTTGACTAATTCCTCCCTCCTTCTCTTCTACCTCAAAAAAAAAATCTTCGTCTTCTTCATCCATCTATCTGCTGTGATTTCATTCTTCATCTCATACTCTCTCCGTTCCCAGTGCATCTTTCTCCCACTGGCCCTCCTTCCAGATACATGGTTATGGAAATCAAACATACCCAGATACATGGTTATAGAAATCAAACATACCCAGAAACACGGTTTTAGAAATCAAACCTTCCAGATACATGGTTATAGAAATCAAACGTACCTACAGTTCTGTTACAAAGCTGTATGCACTGGCTTTGACATGGCCTACATGTTCCAGTAACTTACTATTAGTGCTATTGTAAAGGAGGTATCTCCTTTCAAGCTGGTAAGGCTGCTTGTTGTTTTACCCAGCGAGAGAGAGAGAGTGAGAGAACATTTTTGAGTTTTTTTTCAAACAGGAGCTTGTTTTTAATCTGTTTAAAATGATCGCGGCTAACAGGAGATTACTGTGTGTTTGTGGTCTCCCGTACTGCCATTATGGCAAAGCAACCAGGATTAGTTTCAGATTATTAGGAGGAAGAATGATCAAATATATAGATGCGCCCGTTTGACTTTCTTATTCGTACAATATATTTATTTACAAACTGAAAAGAGAGGAATTATGTTTACTGTCAATTGGCCCTAATTCTTAATTGCCTTTCTAATTCCTATTCATAATTCGAAATTCTTATTCTAAAATTCTAAATTATCTCATCTCTGCAGACAGAACTGTCTTGCTTTCAGTTGGATCCTTAGGCCGTTCCCTAAACCCAGAGTGGTTCTCTGTAGAACTCAGCCCCAGATCCCCAGAGTGGTTCTCTGTAGAACTCAGCTCCAGATCCCCAGAGTGGTCCTCCGTAGAACTCCGCTCCAGAACCCCAGAGTGGTCCTCCGTAGAACTCCGCTCCAGAACCCCAGAGTGGTCCTCTGTAGAATTCCGCTCCAGAACCCCGGAGTGGTCCTCTGTGGAACACACAGTGCTAGTCAATTCCTCGTATCCGCGTGAAAAAACGACTCATTATCACCTCAATTATATTCCACCAGCTGGAGAAGTGGCTCCTCTGTTTAACACTGCTCCTCTGTTTAATGCTGCTCCTCTGTTTAAAGCAGCTCACGGCTCCCCCGTGCGTTCGTCGTTTCAACCCAAGCCCCCCCTCTCCACCTCCCCTCCTCCCTCCCCCCGCAGACAGACGATCTCGCTCCACATGAAACGAAGCTTTTATATCATTTATATAATTTACTGAATTAATAATACGGCCATTTTGTTTGGGAGGGGTGTTGTTTTTTTAAAGGGATAGGAAGAGGAGGAGTATGAAGAGGGAGAGGGGTAGGGCTGTTTAAAGAGATCGAGAGAGGAGGAGGGAGAGGAGGGAGAGGGGAGAGAGGGGTGGCGTTATTTAAAAGGGTAGAGGAGGAGAGGGGTGAGAGATAATCACATGATGCGGAGGATCTCTTTAATCTGATCTAAAGTCTGTCAGACACACACACACACACACACACACAGAGAGAGAGCCTTGTTAAGACGGGGGAGGGACAGGGAAGAGGACGGGGCTCTGCTCATTAACATAATCACATAGAGATGACTGGGGCTGCCCTGGGAAGACGGGGCGGGGGGGGGGGGGCTAATAGGGGAGGAGATGGTGGAGGGGTGTGTAGGCTAACGGGGGAGGAAGAGGTGCCGGGGGCCAGGGAGAGGGGGGTGTGTGTAGGCTGACGGGGGAGGATGGGGGAGGAGGAGGTGGCGAGGGTTAGAGAGGGGGTGTGTGTAGGCTAGCCTGTTGGTTGAGTCCTCCTCTATCCCACAATCCACCCCATTGTTGTTGTCCTAAATAAATTGGGCGTGTGTTTATTGGCCCGACGCCCATACTCATACACAACCATTATCTGTAAACCCCCATTCAACTGTGGGAGAAAAGACAGGGCAGGGGTGTGTGTGTGTGTGTGTGTGTGTGTGTGTGTGTGTGTGTGTGTGTGTGTGTGTGTGTGTGTGTGTGTGAGAACGCCTGGGAAGCAGGACTTCCTAAATGTAGCTGCCCTATAAGTAAAAGGAGGGGGGAGGAGGGAGGGGGGAGGGAGGGAGGAGGGGACGCCATTTTAAAAGCCGAGAGTTGTTCTGACCCAGGCAGACGTAGCAGTGATGGGTCCTCGTGTTCGTTAAGAGTCTGACACACTGCACACCAGCGTGAGAACAGGGGTCAAAGGTCGTAGAGCTGAACTGTGTTCTGAGTGGGTTGCAGTGTCTCTTGATTGTCTGCCTAACATGCCTGTGTGTTCTTTCCCCTCTCTCTCTCTCTCTCTCTCTCTCTCTCTCTCTCTCTCTCTCTCTCTCTCTCTCTCTCTCTCTCTCTCTCTCTCTCTCTCTCTCTCTCTCTCTCTCGCGCTCTCTCTCTCTCTCTTTCTCTCTCTCTCTCAGCGAGGAAAAGGGTTTGCTAGCTCTTTCCGCGTGGACATTTCAGAAACGGCGTGACTCGACACAATCAGTCCCGAAATGAAGAGCGAGGAAAAGAAGAGGAGCATCAACTTTTTGAAAACGCCATCACCTTAGCCGCCCAGCGCCTGACGGTGGCACCCACCTTACCGACCACCCCCACCCCCTCCCCAGCACTCGCCCCCCCCTTGAGCCATGCCACCCCGCCCCCACCCTGAGATCCCACCCTTCACAGAACATTGGTGGGAACTGTTCTTCACCGGGCGGAATGGAGCGGCATTCCTTTATGGGACTCTGTGGAACACTGCCAGCCGTGGAGACTCCACTCTTTTGGAGGAGGAGAATTATAGGGGAGAGGGTAACGAGGGAGGGGGAGAGAGAGGGGAGAGGGGGAGAGGGGGGGGGGTCAGACATACAGACTTTGACAGGAGCCATTTTGCCATACAGACCCCCCCCCCCCCCCCCCCTACAGGACCTTTCAATGACCCCGTTCCCCAGACAACCCCCCCATTGACCCCTCCTCTGAACCCCCCCCCCCCCCCCCCCCCCAGACCACCGATGGTCCCATGGGATCCAGACGTACTGGACAACTGATCTAAAGACGGTCCTGGAGAGACAGAAGGAAAGGAAGTGAAGGAAAAGAGCAAACTCAAAGGAAAAGAGAAGAAGACAATGATCTGTGATGTGCGACCGCGTGTTTGTTTACAGAACTATTGTACATGTTGTAGAGAAATCTACACTAAAGCATGGAGGACAAATTAAGACACACAAAAAAAAAAAATACACAAAGGAGAACAAGAAGAAGAAGAGAAAAAAAGGACTTCCGGCAGGAAGTGTCGATCTGACACAGCAGTTTAGAGGTGTGGTCGCTCACAGCCAATAGGATGCCAGTTGTACAGAAACAACAACATTGTCTGTGTGCATTTTGAATGCAATACCACTGTTTTAGACTGTTTTTCTATGCTGTCCATGTGGTTCGGTTGTCTCTCTTTACTTTATAAACAGATTGTTGGACAGGAAGGCTTCTGTTATATCCTGAGTTGGATTTTATTTTATTATTATCATTTTTTTTAATCATTTTTTTTTGTTCACTCCATGCTGGTCTTTTCAGACAGTGTTTCTGGCCTACTGCACCGTTTGATGCCTAAGGCGCATCCTGTAGTTTATTTCATATGTGAGCAGTGTGTTAACTGTACTCTTTTTAAAAAAGCTTCTCAAACTGAATATAAATCTATATATGAATCTATCTCTATATCTACGTTGTTTCTGAAGGTGTGCTATCCACAAAGTGGAGTTTCCTGAATATTAGCCAGAGTTTGCTAAACTGTGTCCGGCTGCTGGAAACTTCTGTTCTTCACAGAGAAACACACAGCCTTATTCTGGTGGGGATACAACCTACAATATTTTCAATGTGTGGGTTGATTCATTTTATTAATTTTCTTTTTAGTTTTGGACATTCAATTGACTTATCTATAAGTAAGAAATAGGTAATCCATTACAGTGAAGATCATGGTAATTATGTGTTAAATATAACAAAGAAAAAGGGTAATCAATTAAAAAAAGGAGATCGAACAAAAATATGGCCAAATATTTAAGGTGTTGTACACAGTAAGATTTCATGATACAGTCATACACATTTTCAATCGCACCAATATGCCAACAATAAACTGAGAATATACTAGAACTGTAAGTTTCAACTTGTTTGTTTTTTTGTGATTTTTTTTTATATTCACTGCTTTAATTTTTCATCCAGTCAAAGACTATTCATGTTATTATTTGATATACATTTCACATTCAATTACCTGTGCAGATAATCGTTTAATCAACATGTACCCCCTAAAATGTATTATTATACTTTTTTTGTAAAAAAAATAAATAAATATAGAAAGACGTTTTCACAATTCCATACAGTAGTTGTCCTTTGTTGCCATGGCAACCGTTCTTGACTGGCAGTGTATTGGGAGTGTATCGCATAAGACCACAGTGTGCCATTGTTAATTTCAACTGTCTAAATTCCTATGTTGCTTTGCTGTCTATTTCAGAAAACTCACACCCACAATTATTTCAGTACCATTTCTGATGACCTTATAATCATTAGTTTATCTTCAAAGCCAAAGCTAAAAAATAAGATTGAATAATGTATAAATTTATACATCACTCTCATTAAGAAATTATTCTTCCTTAAATGTAGCTAAATTGAATCAAAACAGGGAATTACAAATATAGGGAATTAGTGCTACTCGAGGTCCAATTGTAGGGGAAATGAGGGCATGCTGCTTATCAATTAGTCTAATACGTGGTAATAGTGCGGAACATGAGACGGGTGTGTGCGTGTGTGTGTGTGTGGGGGGGGGGGGGGGGTGTGTGTGCTAGGATAATAGCCTGCACTGCCCCCCCCCCCCCCCCCCACACACACACACACACACACACACAAACACACACAGCACAGTTAACAGATCTGGGAACAGGAGAAGAGAAGAGGATAGTAGCTACAGTAACAATGCCCGGGAAAGAGGCTTATTAAGCAACCCATGGGAGACGCAGAGAGAACGCAGAGCAACAGGGGTTTGTTGTGCTATGGCAACTTCTTCCATCAGAGCATTAAAGGTGCAGAGACTTCCTCTTTATTTTGATCCTAGGTCACCCTGAACGCAGCACTCTAACACAGGCCTGACACACACACACACACACACACGCACGCACGCACGCACGCACGCACGCACGCACGCACGCACGCACGCACACACACACACACACACACACACACACACACACACATGCGGTTGAGTTCAGCCTGAACGCAGCACTCTAACACAAACTGCTTTGGTTTTTGCCCCTCACCCAGTCGTATTGATGCATTTTGTCAATCGATTACAGGGATCCACACATTTTGATTTTACTTTAGAAGAAGCCAAACTTTGTATGAAGAATGAAAGGTTATGTGGCCTGATACATTGATGGTTGGCCATTTTTGACCCATTAAACGTTACAGCGAGGAGATATTCTATTTGTTTGCTTCATGGGGATGCAACCTTATGGAAGTATACAATCGATAAAATTAGTAACTATTTTTATTTACCTACTGATGTAAAACAAGCACATTTTAGTCAAAGTTGTTGACTGGGAGCATTGTTGGTTAGGTCTACACAAAATTACATTTGCTTCCGTTGTAACTAAATCTACCGACAGTTGTTGACATCAATTTCTAAAACCGATAAATATGCTAGCATCCTTTCTAAGTGGGAAGGATAATCCAGCCAGATTATATTTACAGATGGTGACAAACCAATCACACAGTCTATTTGTTTTACATACACTAAAACAGTGATAATCCCTAATAATCTGACATTTTGAATGTTCATAGACATGTTCAAATCCGACATTAACATAGACAAAGAAGTCTAATGTTTATCCAGTGAATGTGTTTGCTTTGCATGGGGGCAAATGCACACTTACATGAACACAAAAAATACACACACAAGCACACGCACGCACGCACGCACGCACGCACGCACGCACGCACGCACGCACGCACGCACGCACGCACGCACGCACGCACGCACACACACACACACACACACACACACACACACACACACACACACACACGGACAAGCGCAAAATCACTGAGACAAATGAATAAAAATTATGTCATTGTTATGACAAAGAAAAAGAAGATGGTTGTCATTTATACATGACAAAGGAGAGAGATACTGTGAGCTTGGAGAAGGAGCAGGGCTATTCTCGTGGAAGCTGTCTTTGTACGAAGTTAATGAGGGCAGAATTATCTGTATGAAAAGGTTCACATTCGGAACAAGAAGTTTGAGGAGGGCAAACGTGGCATAATCATATCTGGTGTTTTCTCTAAATGGAAGCTATTATGTTTGACCTCCACTCGAACTAATCTCCTACGCAAAAAAAGAAAATGATAATTTCCACGTGCCGTTATTCCCAGAATACGTTCTAAATGAGAAAACCATTAGAGAAATAACGAAAGATAAATTAGGAACCAAAAAAAAAAAGTTAAAGAAAATAAATTACTTCAAATTCCCCAAACAAATGGTGGGTTTGTGAGCCAAGAGAACAGAGAGAAATAGAGTGAGAGACCGAGTTGGTTAGAGAAAGGCATTGAGACACTCGGAGAGAAAGAAATATGTTTTGAGTTTCGTCTTTCTTTTTCTTTTTTTGTATTCCTCTCAGAGCTTGTGCTGGCCGATAGCGCGTTTCAAAGTCACTCGTTTGGCAAAAAAGCTTGCAAAGCGGATTAACAGCATTAACTTCGGCATTGGAGTGCTCCGCTCCTCAGACACGGACACCAGAAGAGTCGCCGTGGCAGTCGCAGTGACGAGCCCCTAAGCCCTTTCCGCTCATTATGGAGACTGCGAGGAA
>JAPMUY010001839.1:87500-90000 GCA_026901105.3 Galaxias olidus
TGGCGAGGCATTCCTTCTCAACCGTGGAGTAATGCATCTCATGTTTGAGTAACTTGCGGCTGATGTAGGTGATGGGGTGTTCTGCTCCTCCCCTGACTTGAGACAAGACAGCACCCAGACCGGTCCCAGATGCGTCCGTCTGGAGTACAAAGGGTTGCTGGAAGTCAGGGGTGGTTAAAACGGGTTCCCTCCCAAGCGTTTGTCGCAGGGACTCAAAGGCGGCTTCTGTCTCGGGGGTCCACTGGACCTGGTGGGGAAGCTTTGTCCTGGTTAAGTCATGGAGAGGAGCAGCTATGTCAGCAAAGTTAGGAATGAACTGGCGGTAGTAGCCCACCACCCGAGAAAGGTTTTTACCTGTTTCTTGGTTTGGGGCCGTGGCCAAACCGCGATGCTTTCCACCTTCTTCTCCTGGGGTTTAACATTCCCACGGCCGACGGTGTACCCCAGGTACTCTGCTTCCTCCATCGCTAGGTGGCACTTCCTGGGGTTAGCAGTCAATCCAGCCTCCCGCAACGCATCCAGGACCTGGGCTAGCCGTCGAAGGTGGCTGGACCAATCCGCACTATGGACCACAATGTCGTCTAGGTAGGCGGCCGCGTACTCCCGATGGGGTCGAAGGACCTGGTTCATCATCCTCTGGAAGGTGGCAGGGGCCCCATGGAGTCCAAAAGGGAGGACTCTGTACTGGTACAGTCCATCTGGTGTGGAGAATGCAGTTTTCTCTTTGGCTCTGTCGGTGAGAGGCACCTGCCAATATCCCTTGGTGAGGTCTAGAGTGCTGATGAACCGTGCCGGCCCCAGCCGCTCTATCAGCTCATCCACCCTAGGCATCGGATAGGCATCAAACTGAGTGATCTCATTCAACTTCCGGAAATCATTGCAGAACCGGAGGGAGTTGTCTGGTTTTGGGGCCAGAACGATGGGACTTGACCAGGAACTGTGGGATTCTTCGATAATCCCCAGCTCTAGCATTGTTCTTACCTCTTCCCGGATGGCTACTCTGCGGTCCTCCGGGACCCGATAGGGACGCAGCCTAATCGTCTTCCCTGGCTCGGTCACTAGGTCGTGGGCCACCACGTTGGTCCGGCCTGGCAGCTCTGAGAACACGTCACGGTTCTGGGCCACCAATTCTCGTAGGGCCTGCCTCTGACTGGGGGAGAGTTGTGGTCCCATGGCGACTTCAGGGGTTACCTGCGGGGACAGCTGAGCAGAGAAGGCCCTTACCTCCGGCACCTCGCCTTCTCGCCACCGCTTCAAAAGGTTGACATGGTAGATTTGGTCGGCCTTGCGCCGTCCTGGCTGCTTCACCCTATAGTTCACGGGTCCCACCCTCTCCACTACTTCATAGGGCCCATGCCATTTGGCCAGGAACTTGCACTCACTGGTGGGTACTAGGACCATTACCTTATCGCCGGGCTGGAATTCCCTCGCTTGGATCCCTCTGTTGTACACCCGAGCCTGTGCCTCCTGAGATCGACGCATGTGTTCCCTCATCATGGGCCAGATTTGAGCCATCCGGTGGTGCATCTGCTCCACATGTTCTACCACGGAGCGGTGCGGGGATGGCTGTTTCTCCCAGGCTTCTTTGGCCAGGTCTAGCATCCCCCTCGGTCTCCTGCCATACAATAACTCAAACGGGGAGAAGCCGGTGGAGCTCTGTGGCACCTCCCTGATAGAAAACAAGACATATGGCAGCAACTGGTCCCAGTTCTTCCCATCAGCGTCAATCATCTTTCTCAACATTTGCTTTAAAGTACGATTAAACCGTTCTACCAACCCATCTGTCTGGGGATGATATACAGAGGTGCGTAACTGTTTCACCTTAAGCAGCTTGCACATTTCTTTCAGGACCTTGGACATGAAGCAGGAACCTTGATCAGTGAGGACCTCGTCGGCCATGCCCACTCGGCTGAACAGAAGGATCACTTCCCGGGCGACGGCTTTGGCAGTGGCAGTCCGTAGGGGTATTGCCTCCGGGTAGCGGGTTGCATAATCCAGGATGACCAGGATGTAGCCGTGTCCACAACTAGATTTCGGCAGGGGTCCCACAATGTCCATGCCAATCCTATGAAAGGGGGTCTCAATAATGGGCATGGGGATTAAAGGATTACGGTAAGACACTTTTGGGCTTGCTTTTTGACATTCCGGACAGTGCTGGCAATACTGTTCCACCGCCTTCTTCACTTCTGGCCAACAGAACCTCCCAAGGATGCGCTCATAGGTCTTCTGTGTCCCTAGGTGTGCCCCTAGTAAATGTGTGAGCTAAGTACAGGACCTTCGATATGTATGGCTTGGGGACTAACAACTGCTTATGAACCTCCTCTCCCACCTTCACCACTCTATAGAGCAGCCCTTGGTGCACCATAAAATAGGGGAAAGTTAGTGCACTCACCCCATCTATTGGTTGGCTGTCCACTACCTTTACATCCTTCTTGGCCTGCTCAAGGTTCGGGTCCTGCCATTGGGCCGTTCCAAAGCGGCCACGGGTCCCCTCTCGGGC
>JAPMUY010001841.1:0-100231 GCA_026901105.3 Galaxias olidus
TGGTTATTTTTCTTACACTACATTACGTAAAGATGGTGCTTATTTTTTGTACATGTACGAACCCTATAGTGAGATCATGTTGGAATATAGATAAAGATTACAATATACAGAAAACCACCCCAAAATCATGCGTTTCAACCCTCTGAAGTTCTCCTTGTCTGAACTCACATACATATCCTCAAGGTCTCATAGTGACACTTACTTTATTGGGTAAACATTGGAACAGATGTAAGGCCTATCATATTTGCATTCTTTGCTTATCTTATTTGCAGTCAGCCAAAGTACACACTTCCATAAAAGGCGTAGTTTTTATTTCTTATGATACAAGGAAGCAAACATTTATTTACTTTAGGATGAATGTAATCACAATTATGACACACTAGGATGAGTCCGGAACGTGTCACAAAAAAAAACATTGTTTTAATAAGTTTAATTTAGTTCCAAGAAAGGGTGGAGGTTTATTTTGGATTAGCACCAAAGGCGAAAAGGCTGGGACCTGGAGAGGGACAGGAAGAGGGACAGAGACCTAGAGAGGGACAGAGACCTGGAGAAGGAGAGGGGCCTGGAGAGGGACAGAGACCTGGAGATGGACAGGGACCTGGATAGGGATAGGGACCTGGAGAAGGAGAGGGACTTGGAAAAGGAGAGGGGCCTGGAGAGGGACAGGGACCTGGAGAAGGAGAGGGGCCTGGAGATGGACAGAGACCTGGAGAGGGACAGGGACCTGGAGAGGGAAAAGGACCTGGAGAAGGAAAAGGACTTGGAGATGGACGGGGACCTGGAGAGGGACAGGGAGAGAGACAGAGACCTAGAGAGGGACAGAGACCTGGAGATTGAAAAGGACCTGGAGAGGGAAAAGGACTTGGAGAGGAACAGAGACCTGGAGAGGGACAGAGACCTGGAAAGGGACAGGGAGAGGGACAGGGGCCTGGAGATGGACAAGGAGAGGGACAGGGACCTGAAGAGGGACAGAGACCTGGAAAGGGACAGGGAGAGGGACCTGGAGAGGGACAAAGACCTGGAGAGGGACCTGGAGAGGGACAGAGACCTGGAGAAGGTCCTGGAGATGAACAGGGACCAGGAGAGGGACAGAGACCTGGAGAGGGACAGGTACTGGGAGAGGGACCTGGAGAGGGACAGGGACTGGGAGAGGGACAGGGACTGGGAGAGGGACAGGGACTGGGAGAGGGACAGGGACTGGGAGAGGGACAGGGGCCTGGAGAGGGACAGGGAGAGGGACAGGGACCTGGAGAGGGACAGAGACCTGGAGAGGGACAGGGACTGGGAGAGGGACAGGGGCCTGGAGAGGGACTGGGAGAGGGACAGGGGCCTGGAGAGGGACAGGGAGAGGGACAGGGACCTGGAGAGGGACAGGGGCCTGGAGAGGGACAGGGACCTGGAGAGGGACTCTGAAGCAGGGGCTGCCCGGGGAGGAGCCATGAGAGGCGACCCAGTGGTGGGTCTTGAGTGTAGGCCCTGCAGGGTCAACTAAAGGTGATGGAACAGGCCCTGCAGGGACTGAAAGCTGAGCAAGACAGCCTGGAGAGGGACCTCGGGAGCAGGGACAACCTGGAGAGGGACCTCGGGAGCAGGGACAGCCTGGATAGGGACCTCTGGAGCAGGAACAGCCTGGAGAGGGACCTCGGGAGCAGGGACAGCCTGGAGAGGGACCTCTGGAGCAGGGACAGCCTGGAGAGGGACCCCAGGAGCAGGGACAGCCTGGAGAGGGACCCCAGGAGCAGGGACGGGATCAGACTCGATCAACCAATAAGAAACTAGACACAAAACAAGGTAACCAATAAGAAACTAGACACAAAACAAGGTAACCAATAAGAAACTAGACACAAAACAAGGTAACCAATAAGAAACTAGACACAAAACAAGGTAACCAATAAGAAACTAGACACAAAACAAGGTAACCAATAAGAAACTAGACACAAAACAAGGTAACCAATAAGAAACTAGACACAAAACAAGGTAACCAATAAGAAACTAGACACAAAACAAGGTAACAGGGGGCAGGTGCAAACAAACAACTAGCCCTAGATGGTCCAGGCTAAGACAATATAAGGTCAAAAGGTCTAATTCCTTTGTTCTGAAGGTTGCTGGCGGACCGCGTGGTTCCAGGAAAGAGGGGATGCGATAATTTAATCCGTGGTAACAACTAGGTGGCCTCCCAGGTTACTTGCAGGTGTTTAAATGCATAGTTTTCTGTTTGAGAAAGCTATTTATGGGGTGTCCAGGGAAGGTGACCACCGTCATTTGATTGGGTGCATGCCAATGAGCAGGGGTGCAAATCAGTTCACTTCATAAGATAAGGATTGCCAGTTTACCTCATATCGTCTTGTTTCTATTTACGCATATATACTTGGAATATGTTCTATATAACGTCTGCTAACTATACAAAATGTCATTGTGAACATTTTAATACCAAACATGACTATGCTAGCTGGGACGGTTCATTTAGAAAAGACAACAGACGATATATAATTATTCGAACTACAAACAATTGATGATACAATTTTTTCGTGTTGTCAATGTCCAGCAATTTCATTGAATGTTCTTTAGGCAGCAGTTTCTTAATCCCAATTTATTAATCCTTAAGGAGTTACAGCTGTGTCCTGCTGGAATAAAGTTAAGGTTTTTATGGTCCTTTGTGTTGAGAGATACATGCTGGCCCCCTGGAGTGTTCACCAGGCCTGTTCTTCTAATCTTAACCAAGAGAGAGAGGGGGGGGGGATTCGGTGACGGGTTTCCTTAACACCTCCATAGAAACAAGGAAGAAAACATTTACTTTAGGATGAATGTATACACAATTATGACACACTAGGATGTGAGTCCGGGATGTGTAAAAAAAACTAAACGTATTGTTTTAGTAAGTTTAATTTAGTTCAAGGAAGGGTGGAGATTTATTTTGGATTAGCACCAAAAGGCCAGATGCTGGGCATATCATCAATAACATAGGGAGGGGATGTGAGATGCTGGTGACCTCTATAAAAGACGTGGCTGAAATCATTCACTCACAAACCATCTCTCACTCTCTGACCGTCTGACTGACTGGATGCTGAACTGAGATTCAACTTCTCTTAGACTGCAGGTGAGGCCGTTTTTAAGATCTTGGCTAGAATGTTACATTGTTGTTACATTTAAAACCTATCAAAGTAAAACTTCTCTGCTTGCCAAGCGCCCTTTTGACCTTACTTACCCTTGTAAAAGTAAAGTAAGGTAAAAAGGCAACTTGCCCAGCAACGCCTTGTAATAGAAGAGACAATGTTTTACTCTCCTATATCACTAAGAGAAGACCATTAGTCTTCATTGTTATAAATCATTGTTTTTGCGCTTGCTTGTAAAGCTCACTCTGCACTTACGCTGCATCCTGCTTACAAGCACAAATAGTCAAGGTAGGGCCCAAAGTGAAATGAGTGCCAAAGGTATGCGGTCATGTATTTTAGATTCAGTCAAGCCTCTTTTCCCTCAGTCACACTGTTGCAGTGTAAACGCTTACAACTACAAACTCCAATACACACTAAAGCCTCCAGTATACTTCAAGCGAAAGCTAAATAGTTTGTAGGCGAACAAAAATCAGCAAAGTGACGTTGCTTTGGTTGTTCGTTGGCCTGGAACTGCGCAGCCCATTTTTTTCCTATAGGGGGAGGCTGCAGACCTGGAGCACAGGCAGATACAGGCCCCAGAGGCAGATAAAGGCCCCAGAGGCAGATACACGCCCCATGCAGTGTTAGGACCCAGACGGATAGACATTTGCGGTCCAAACGTATACATTAACAACCGTCTGTAGACTTTAACAAATTGATTTTACGTTAATAACCATTGATAATTGTAATGTTTTTTAGCTTTACATTGCGATGGTTTTGTGAATTTAAATATTACATTATATTAAGATATGAGATGAAGTATGCCGCACAGATAACCATATGCGATCGAAACGTACAGTGCCTTGCAAAAGTATTCACCCCCCTTGGCATTTTTCATGTTTTGTTGCCTCACAACCTGGAATTAGAATGGATTGTTTGAAGGTTTGCATCATTTCATCCAGAGAACATGCCTACAACTTTGAAGATGTGATTTTTTTTTATTGTGAAGCAAACAACAAATAGGACAAAATAACAGAAAACTTCAGCGTGCATAAATATTCACCCCCCTAAGGTCAGTACTTTGTAGAGCCACCTTTTGTTAATTTCATTAACAACAAAGCAGCTGAAACTGATTAACAACCCCCTCTGCTACTTACCTGACCAGATCAATATCCTGGAAGTTTAATTGACTTGATGCAATACTCTGATTAAAAAGTGTTCCTTTAATATTTTGAGCAGTCTATACAGTGCCTTGCAAAAGTATTCACCCCCTTGGCATTTTTCATGTTTTATTGCCTCACAACCTGGAATTAGAATGGATTGTTTGAAGATTTGCATCATTTCATCCATCAAATTTATCCAATAAACAAATTTTTTAAAAATAAATAACTAAGAAATCACATGTACATAAGTATTCACAGCCTTTGCCATGAAGCTCAAAATTGAGCTCAGGTGCATCCTGTTTCCACTGTTGATCCTTGAGATGTTTCTACAGCTTAATTGGGAGTCCACCTGTGGTAAATTCAGTTGATTGGACATTATTTGGAAAGGCACACACCTGTCTATATAAGGTCCCACAGTTGACAGTGCATGTCAGAGCACAAACCAAGCATGAAGTCAAAGGAATTGTCTGTAGACCTCCAAGACAGGATTGTCTCGAGGCACAAATCTGGGGAAGGGTACAGAAAAATTTCTGCTGCTTTCAAGGTCCCAATGAGCACAGTGGCCTCCATCATCCGTAAATGGAAGAGGCTTGGAACCACCAGGACTCTTCCTAGAGCTGGCTGGCCGTCTAAACTGAGCGATCAGGGGAGAAGGGCCTTAGTCAGGGAGGTGACCAAGAACTCGATGGTCACTCTGTCAGAGCTCCAGCGTTCCTCTGTGAGAGAGAGGAGAACCTTCCAGAAGAACAACCATCTCTGCAGCAATCCACCAATCAGGCCTGTATGGTAGAGTGGCCAAACGGAAGCCACTCCTTAGTAAAAGGCACATGGCAGCCTGTCTGGAGTTTGCCAAAATGCACCTGAAGGACTCTCACACCATGAGAAACAAAATTCTCTGGTCTGATGAGACAAAGACTGAACTCTTTGACGTGAATGCCAGGCGTCATGTTTGGAGGAAACCAGGCGCCGCTCCTCACCAGGCTAATACCATCCCTACAGTGAAGCATGGTGGTGGGAACATCATGCTGTGGGGGTGTTTTTTTTAAGCGGCAGGAACTGGGAGACTAGTCAGGATAGAGGGAAAGATGAATGCAGCAATGTACAGAGACATCCTGGATGAAAACCTGCTCCAGAGCGCTCTTGACCTCTGACTGGGGAGACGGTTCGTCTTTCAGCAAGACAACGACCCTAAGCACACAGCCAAGAAATCAAAGGAATGGCTTCAGGACAACTCTGTGAATGTCCTTGAGTGGCCCAGCCAGAGCCCAGACTTGTCATTATGGTGTATTGTGTGTAGAATTTTGAGGGAAAAAATGAATTTAATCAATTTTGGAATAAGGCCGTAACATAACAAAATGTGGAAAATTGTAACTACTCTGGTCTGCTCAAAAAGGGACCACATTTCGTACTGATGTCCACAGACATTTATTTCTCTTTACAAGTCGTAAAACCAATGGGACACCTTTGGACACAGTGGGACAACCTAAAATAAAGACAAAATACGATGTTTCAAACTCACATAAATCACACATTTCCATTGTAACAAGGCTATAACAGCATTACAAATAAACGTTACCGTGTGCGCCTGTTTGACCAGTAGTAGAATGATTTCGTAGGCAGATATTTGAGTCTTTATCGCTGTTTTTCGTATTTCTCTGACTTCTCTCGTGTCTTTTCTCTCCCGGTAAATCACACAGACTTCCGGGACGCGCGATCACGTGACTCATATAAAGTATATTTTCTTATTAAACACAGGTAATTTTAACAACAAAATAAACACTTTAAGCTATAAAGCCATGTTACACATTACTATAAAATGATGGAATTATTAACCAAAATTAACCAAACAAATCTCGTAGCATATTTGCACTTCCTGTTGTCATGGTAACCTTTATACAGTCCATTATAGCGTCAGCTACAAAAAGTGAAGCGCTGTGAATACTTTCCGGATTCACTGTAGGTGACCCCTTAAGACATAAAGTGCAATGATATGCACCATTGACTAAATAGCTGCTGTACTACTCACTATTGTTTGTCATACATCTAGCCTACAGATTATACATAGCATTTTACAAAGACAAACAAGTCACCCCACTCTGTGTCAAGGGCCATTTGGCTGTGAGATGCTAAATAGCGTTAGCATTTAGCTATGTGAGCTATGTAGCTAAATAGCGTTAGCATTTAGCTATGTGAGCTATGTAGCTAAATAGCGTTAGCATTTAGCTATGTGAGCTTTTTTGTGAACCGTAAAGTATTTATTAAAACAACTTTTATGGGACTTGTGCCCATCACCACTCTTCTTCCAACTGGCTTTGATTTTTTGTTTCCTTTTAAGTTCCTTCTGCTCACTGAATAAAAAAGGGAAGTTGGACAGAAGACCTGATCTTTCTTCAGAAGATTTAATAACTTCAAGATTTAACTTTTATTTTTGTTTACAGGATGACACCTCCAACCCTTCTCTTCCTCTGGCTGGCTCTTCTGGCAACGTGCAGCTGTTCCGCCATTCCACGTAAACAGAGTGTTATGATTTTCTGTATCTACCCCATTCTGAAAATACTTAGTAAATCTTGTCATGGGGGGACATTTGGTTTATCATTCTATAAAAAAGAATATATAGAATCTATAAAATATGGTAACATGATTTATATACAGTGCCTTGCAAAAGTATTCAACCCCCTTGGCATTTTTCATGTTTTGTTGCCTCACAACCTGGAATTAGAATGGATTGTTTGAAGGTTTGCATCATTTCATCCAGAAAACATGCCTACAACTTTGAAGATGTGATTGTTTTTTATTGTGAAGCAAACAACAAATAGGACAAAATAACAGAAAACTTCAGCGTGCATAAATATTTACCCCCCTAAGGTCAGTACTTTGTAGAGCCGCCTTTTGCGGCAATTACAGCTGCAAGTCGCTTTGGATAAGTCTCTATGAGTTTGCCACATCTTGCCACTGGGATTTTTGCCCATTCCTCAAGGCAAAACTGCTCCAGCTCCTTCATGTTGGATGGTTTCCGCTTGTGAACAGCAATCTTCAAGTCTGACCACAGATTCTCAATTTGATTGAGATCTGGGCTTTGACTAGGCCATTCCAACACATTTAAATGTTTCCCCTTAAACCACTCGAGTGTCGCTTTAGCGGTATGCTTCGGGTCATTGTCCTGCTGGAAGGTGAACCTCCGTCCGAGTCTCAAATCACAGGCAGACTGAAACAGGTTTTGCTCAAGAATATCCCTGTATTTAGCACCATCCATCTTTCGCTCGACTCGAATCAGTTTCCCAGTCCCTGCTGCTAAAAAACATCCCTACAGCATGATGCTGCCACCACCATGTTTCACTGTGGGGATGGTGTTCTTGGGGTGATGGGATGTGTTGGGTTTGCGCCAGACATAGCGTTTTCCTTGGTGGCCGAAAAGTTCAATTTTAGTCTCATATGACCAGAGCACCTTCCTCCATACATTTGGGGAGTTGCCCACATGCCTTTTGGCAAACTCAAAACGTGCCTTCTTATTTTTAACACTAAGTAATGGCTTTTTTCTGGCCACTCTTCCATAAAGCCCAGCTCTATGGAGTGTACAGCTTATTGTGGTCCCATGTACAGATACACCAGTCTCTGCTGTGGAACTCTGCAGCTCCTTTAGGGTTACCTTTGGTCTCTGTGCTGCCTCTCTGATTAATGCCCTCCTTGCCCGGTCTGTGAGTTTTGGTGTGCGGCCCTCTCTTGGCAGGTTTGTTGTGGTACCATGTTCTTTCCATTTGAAGATGATGGATTTGATGGTGCTCCGGGGGATGATTTGGATATATTTTTTTATAACCCAACCCTGACTTGCACTTCTCAACAACTTTGTCCCTGACTTGTTTGGAGAGCTCCATGGTCTTCATGGTGTGATGCCTCTTGCTTAGTGATGTTGCAGCCTCTGGGACCTTTCAGAAAAGGTGTGTTTATACTGACAGATCATGTCACACTTAGATTACACACAGGTGGACTTCATTTCACTAATTATGTTACTTCTGAAGGTAATTGGTTGCACCAGAACCTTTGAGGGGCTTCATAGAAAAGGGGGTGAATACATATGCACATGCCAATTGCCAGATTTCTATTTAAAAAAAAAAAAATCATATATATTTTTCTCATTCCCCTTCACCAACTTAGACTATTTTGTGCAGATCCATCACATAAAATTCAGATTGAAAAAACATTTTAATTACAGGTTATAATGTAACAAAATAAGTAACTAGCCAGGGGGGTGAATACTTTTGCAAGGCACTGTACACAAAATGCCTTTTCACAGTCTCTGGTGTTTAGCCAAAAATGATGTAATAATTACATTATCATTAAGATAAGGAGATTTGAAATGTAAGAAATTCTATTGAAACAAAAATGACTTAACAGAAGTTGTTCATACTTACGACACAGGAAATCTTGCCTTGCGCGGAGTAGCCACCCAATCAGCCCTCATCATAAACCCTTTATCTGGATTTGGTGATGCCCGCAATGCCATTGATGGGAACCGTGATTCCAATTTTGACGAAGGGTCCTGCTCTCACACTGCTCAACAAACCAACCCATGGTGGAGAGTGGACCTGCTGGACTCCTACATCATCACCTCCATCATCATCACCAACAGAGACACTTACAATGAGAGACTGAATGGAGCGGAAGTCCGCATAGGAAACTCTCTACTGAAGAATGGTGCTTACAATACGTTGTAAGTGTTATCAGTGTTAAAGTAGTATATTTACTTCTGTAAGTAATTCATATTGTTCCACGATTTGTTTAAACAAATGTTTTACAGGGTGGAAGATTTTTCCAAGTATTCACGAAAGATTGTCTCAAAAGCCCTCTAATCCCAGACATGACCGACGCTTCATCCAAACAAAAACCCACACAGAAAGATGGAACTAATTCCACTGGTACTAGGATTTCGAGAAGGAAATCCTATAGATCTCTCCTTTAGAACCTTGCATGAAAAAAAATAATACAAAGTTCACGTTTTGACTGATCTTTGTACCCATCGGCCAGAACTGCAATCTATGTCAATGGTGTAGGTGGTTCAGTTTTGATCTTTCTAAGCTGTAACAATGCTGCAGATTCAAGTAGCTGGTTATGTATGTTAAGGTTTATGATTGTAGCATTTCCATGAAGTTTGTCAAGTCCTTTGTATTTTGTGGGCATAATTCATTTAAATAGGTTTCCCTTGTAAGGAACTTCCTCCATTTCTCTATGCCCTCTTAGAGGAATATACTGCTTAGCACGCAAATACTCCCTTCACATGCTGACGGTTTCTATCGATGAAAGAAGAATCGACAACTGATCAAGCAAAACATATTAGTCAATGCCACTTAGACATTCAAGTTTACTCAAGAACAATTTAATTAACATACTGAAGACGTTACCTGACACTTGACCGCATGAAGTAATAGTCATCGTTACTGCTATCCTGATAGGCCGTTGAGGTAATACATTTGCATATATATCCCAGCAAGTGATTAGATGTAATATCAATGATAATACAATTTATTTGTATTGGGCTTTACTTTGCAAGAGTAATCTCAAAGCGATACAATCCCTGATAAACATACATAGTAAATTATATAAGGCATATGAAAAAAAAAATGTGGGCAACTCTTACTCTGAACACTGTTATCATTAATAACAACGCCTGAAATTTCTCACGTTACAGTTGAAAAGCTCCCGTCTTGTGGACCCACGGACTCTCAACTCGCTTATCTCTATTAGCCTGGGTTGAACTGGCGAAATGAATAGCAAGTGCACGGATACTGTGCCGATGCTAATGCTAGGCGGAGCTGTCCAAGCATGAAGTTAAGACCGGGCGTATAACCCGAAGTTCCGGCAGGAGGCAAATTGAACGTGTGTTCCCTTCACATTGTCTATTGTGAAAAAAAAATGCTTTTTTTACTCTCCATACAGGGTACAAACCATACCTTCAATTGGGAGAGGAGAATCTCGCACCCTGAAGTTTAATAAAGGCTTTGAAGGGCGTTATGTCATTGTTTCCCTTACGGGTGCGAATCGAATCCTGACTTTGTGTGAGGTGGAGGTGTACGGCTACCTGGTTCCAACTGGTAGGGTCCAACACATTTTCCTCAAATTGACACAGCATTATTGTACATCGTGTATAGGGCACTTTTAGTGACTTCTATGTTATTGATTTTTTATTTTACATGAAATTGGTTTTGTTTATATGTCACAAATCCTTCACAAGAAGGCCTGTATTTATTATTTAGTATAATTTGTCATTCTTTCTTGCAGGGATAAATGTAGCAGTGGCAGGAACGGCTTCCCAGTCATCACAGTTGAATCAGATTTATCACGCTCAAAATGCCATTGACGGAATCACTATAACTGACATGTTTAAAGACTCCTGCACCTATACCGGCAAAGATCTCAACCCCTGGTGGAAAGTTGACCTTCTGAAGACCCACAAGGTGTTCTCTGTTGCCATCACCAACAGAGGAGACTGCTGCTCTGAGAGGCTGAATGGAGCTGAGATCCGCATCGGAGACTCTCTGGTTAACAATGGAAACAACAACCCAAGGTGAATCAATGGGCTTCTATATTTTATAATGTAGTCATGTCATCAGGTATTGCTTCAAGAAAATTCAGAGAAAAAGCACAATATACTATGCCTTCATCAATTTGTTGTTGATCAGTGCTAATATAAAAAATATATGATTTAGTATTAATATGATACAATTTATGTAATAGAATGTGTGGTTTATTGCAAAACCAAAAAGCAGTCATTTACAAACTAATTAAATATCCACTATTTAATTTCACTAGGTGTGCTGTGATCTCCTCCATACCTGCTGGCGCTACTCAAACCTTCCAGTGTAACGGGATGGATGGTCGCTATGTCAACGTGGTCATTCCAGGAAGAACAGAGTTCCTGTCTCTGTGTGAGGTGGAGGTGTATGGGTCACCTTTGGAATGATGGCTATAACCTGGTTGTGGATTGACATTATGTTAAATAGGGTTTTCCACTAGGGATTACAGGATGACCTAAGGGAAAATATTTAGCATTTAGTTCAAGTTGCAATGTCTTATTACCCAAAAAGCTTCTTACGGTAATGTGGTCAGTAGTATATGTATTATTCATATGATTATTTCTCTTTCTGGTCAGGTTGGGATAATTGCTTTAAGCCATTAGGTTTTTAATCACCTTTTTAAATTTTGTATTATGTATCTTTTCATAAACTTTATAATCATAATAGTAATTTAGGTTCTGGCAATATGATCTAAATCATTGCATTTGTTGATCAATGACCCATTACTATTTTTAGTTTGCATCTCAAACTTCTTCTGAAATAAAGCATCACTAAAGACAAATGTTGTTTTTGTTTACTTTCTGTTTCTCTGTGATCATGTTAAATTAACTCTTACACGCTGGTTATGTTCACTGGGATAATGTTAAATGAACTCTTACACGCTGGTTATGTTCACTGGGATAATGTTAAATGAACTCTTACACGCTGGTTATGTTCACTGTGATAATGTTAAATGAACTCTTACACGCTGGTTATGTTCACTGGGATAATGTTAAATTAACTCTTACACGCTGGTTATGTTCACTGGGATAATGTTAAATGAACTCTTACACGCTGGTTATGTTCACTGGGATAATGTTAAATGAACTGTTACACGCTGGTTATGTTCACTGGGATAATGTTAAATGAACTCTTACACGCTGGTTATGTTCACTGGGATAATGTTAAATGAACTCTTACACGCTGGTTATGTTCACTGTGATAATGTTAAATGAACTCTTACACGCTGGTTATGTTCACTGGATAATGTTAAATGAACTCTTACACGCTGGTTATGTTCACTGTGATAATGTTAAATGAACTGTTACACGCTGGTCATGTTCACTGGGATAATGCTAAATTAACTCTTACAGGCTGGTTATGTTCACTGTGATAATGTTCAATGAACTCTTGCACGCTGGTAATGTTCACTGTGATAATGTTAAGTTAACTGTTACAGGCTGGTTAGTCTCACCTTTGACTCTCTCTCGACTTTGTGTGTGATCACAGCGTAACTATGTTAGAATGCGACACGATCCAATAAATGATCATACTGAAGATTGTAGACAAAAGAGAATGTCTTAATATCAAACAAAAACTAGTACTATTATACTTGTGCTACGATTTACTGTCTACATTTCAAAAGAGATAAATAAAATGTTGTGCTTACTTGCATTGACCACTAGAGAGAGATGGCACGTTGTTCACATCTAGACACTGTTTGAGTGGATGAACTTTAAGATTTTAGAACGGGCTGAGTAGTGTCTTTATAACACACTAGTCTTTGCTAATAGGCCAAGGAATACAACAATAACTTTTGTAGTAACAAGTAATACAATAATCTATTGTTTGTACTAACAAGTAATACAATACTATATTGTTTGTAGTAACAAGTAATACAATAATCTATTGTTTTTAGTAACAAATGATACAGTAATCTATGGCTTTTAGTACATGAACTAGCACACCAAAGAGTGCCTGTAACTGTATGATCCAATAACGTATTATATGCCATACATTGACCACTAGAGAGAGACAGTATGCTGTTCACACATTACACTATAAAACAACACCTAGACACTGTTTGAGTGGATGAACTTTAAGTATTTAGACCCTGTGGAACGGGCTGAGTAGTGTCTTTATAACACACTAGTCTTTGCTAATAGGCCAAGTAATACAATAATCTATGTTTTGTAGTAACATGAACTAGCACACATAAAATATATCACACTGATTCACAAACAGAAGTTGGATTACACATTTTTTATTTTACTCCGCCACGTATTAAATGCTGATATGTGAGTTACAAAACAATGTGTAATTTCTTTGTGTTGTAGGGGATCATTTTTCCTTTTTCTTGAGAGTGAGGAACTTGGACGCACATTTGGTGTTGCGTAAAAATGTCAAACAGGACTGAAAAGTTGGAATGGGAGGAGCAGGAGGAGTTAGGCTGAAAATGTAAGTAGTCTGACTGGTTGAATGGCTACAGTTAGAAAATCACATGGGAAAGTTAAAACTAATAGTAAAGTCTTGTGACATGACGTGTGTCACTTTGTTATGTAATAATAATAATAATAATAATAAAAATAACACACATAATTTATAGGTGCCTTTCTAGACACCCAAGGTCACCGTACATTGCATAGAATATTATGTTATGTAGAGAGTGATGTGTGTCACTATGTTATGCAGAGAGTGATGTGTGTGACTGTTATGTAGAGAGTGATGTGTGTCACTATGTTATGTAGGGAGAGTGATATGTGTCACTATGTTATGCAGGGAGAGTGATGTGTGTCACTATGTTATGTAGGGAGAGTGATATGTGTCACTATGTTATGTAGAGAGTGATGTGTGTCACTATGTTATGTAGAGAGAGTGATGTGTGTCACTATGTTATGTAGAGAGAGTGATGTGTGTCACTATGTTATGTAGGGAGAGTGATGTGTGTCACTATGTTATGTAGGGAGAGTGATGTGTGTCACTATGTTATGTAGAGAGTGATGTGTGTCACTATGTTATGTAGGGAGAGTGATGTGTGTCACTATGTTATGTAGAGAGTGAAGTGTGTCACTATGTTATGTAGGGAGAGTGATGTGTGTCACTATGTTATGTAGGGAGAGTGATGTGTATCACTATGTTATGTAGGGAGAGTGATGTGTGTCACTATGTTATGTAGGGAGAGTGATGTGTATCACTATGTTATGTAGGGAGTGTGATGTGTGTCACTTTGTTATTTAGGGAGAGTGATGTGTGTCACTATGTTATGTAGGGAGAGTGATGTGTGTCACTATGTTATGTAGGGAGAGTGATGTGTGTCACTATGTTATGTAGGGAGAGTGATGTGTGTCACTATGTTATGTAGGGAGAGTGATGTGTGTCACTATGTTATTTAGGGAGAGTGATGTGTGTCACCTTAGGGGGAGTAAAAGTGAATGCTCAGACCAAAGCATACATTTTTTTACTTTTGTAACCACACCTTAAACCGAGGCAGCAAAACTACAAACACAAAAGTACACATTTATCAGCTTTGCACTTTGTTTGCAATTCTGCAACAGACACATTACAAAACACTACACACTGTTTCATACATTATACACTTCATTCAAGATGCGACTCTTCTCTTCCAAGTTCCTGAAATTGACAACACCCAAATGCACACAATACAGTTATTGTACACCAATCTATATGAGCCTTCCTGCCACAAATTGCAGTGCGCAGACTACCTTGTTCTCTTTATCTAGAAGTTGGGGTGACTGGATGAACTACAACCTACAGTATGTGGGTCCAATGGAATGGGCTCGCTATGCCTTCACATCAACCATACCAGACTTTTCTCCCAGGCCAAAGTCATCAAAGTATTTGTAGTTGTAAACAGAAACTAAAAACAAAACTGTTTTTATTGATTATAATTTTTCGTCGTATTTATTTATACCGACTGAAGTACAAGGTAAACAAGGTAAACTACAATGAATAGACGACGTGTTTCTTTCCTATTACAAAGAGAAGACACTTTGCAGCTTTCAAGGTTGATGTAGTCCTATGACTACTGGATTTGTGTTTTAATAATGAAGTAAGGTAAAAAGGTAACTGGCCCAGCAATGCCAGGTGAACAAAAAAGAGACAACGTTTTTCTCTTCTATCACAAAGAGAAGACCATCCTACATTTTTTTATTTAGTAAACAATGATGAGTTCTAAAACCATCCCTAGTTACAAAGCGCTAAGCTCTGTGGTAAACTGAACAGAGGGACTTTCAAATACTTGGGTCTGCATGCATATAATATCACCATAATCCATGACTGACATGAGGGCTACTTTGACAATTATCATTCTGATGTTGAGTAAAACAAGAGATCTCGAAGTCAGTTCTTCACCTTCTTTGTGAGTTAATGCACGTGTGTCTTAATTTACAACTGGTTATCTAGTGAAATTCCCATTTATTTGTAAACTGCAACACGCTCAAATTCAGCTTCATTTAGGGAGCCAATATGATATGCCTTATAATCTGGGGTTTTTGCCCTTGAGAATGGCATATATTCATTCTTTGACTCATTAATTATCAGGTCATTATCATCCAGAATCATTGGGGGGACATGCCCATCATATAAATACATTATTACATCTACATTCATCAGGTTATGGACAAAATGAATCCCTTATTTGTTGTATAATGCATTTTTTAGGGATTGTTGTTATTGTGAGAATAAATAACTTGTATGCAAAATTGGTGTTACGGTAAAATGGCATTCTATATGAGTCAAACGGGTTTGAAGAGTTTATGCGAACGGGAGGAGCACATTCACGATCATTGAGGATGAATGCCTAAGTAAGGAAGACTGGTTCAATGGCTAAGATTAGAAAATCACCTGCAAGGTAAGAATTATAACTCCATGATGTAGGCCTAGCAGAGAATTTTCCTTAATAGGTAATGGGTTGAATGTATACACTGCTCAAAAAATTAAAGGAACACTTTTTAATCAGAGTATTGCATCAAGCCAATTAAACTTCCGGGATATTGATCTGGTCAGTTAAGTAGCAGAGGGGGTTGTTAATCAGTTTCAGCTGCTTTGGTGTTAATGAAATTAACAACAGGTGCACTAGATGGGCAACAATGAGACGACCTCCAAAACAGGAATGGTTTTCCAGGTGGAGGCCACTGACATTTTTTCCCTCCTCATCTTTTCTGACTGTTTTTCACTAGTTTTGCATTTGGCAAGGGTCAGTGTCACTACTGGTAGCATGAGGCAATACCTGGACCCTACACAGGTTGCACACGCAGTCCAACTCCTCCAGGATGACACATCAATACGTGCCATTGCCAGAAGGTTTGCTGTGTCTCCCAGCACAGTCTGAAGAGCATGGAGGAGATTCCAGGAGACAGGCAGTTACTCTAGGAGAGCTGGACAGGGCCGTAGAAGGTCCTTAACCCATCAGCAGGACCGGTATCTGCTCCTTTGTGCAAGGAGGAACAGGATGAGCACTGCCAGAGCCCTACAAAATGACCTCCAGCAGGCCACTGGTGTGAATGTCTCTGACCAAACAATCAGAAACAGCCTTCATGAGGGTGGCCTGAGGGCCCGACGTCCTCTAGTGGGCCCTGTGCTCACTGCCCGGCACCGTGGAGCTCGATTGGCATTTGCCATAGAACACCAGAATTGGCAGGTCCGCCACTGGCGCCTTGTGCTTTTCACAGATGAGAGCACATGTGACAGACGTGAAAGGGTGTGGAGAAGACGTGGAGAATGTTATGCTGCCTGTAACATCGGTTTGGTGGTGGGTCAGTGACGGCCTGGGGAGGCATATCCATGGAGGGACGCACAGACCTCTACAGGCTAGACAACGGCACCCTGACTGCCATTAGGTATTGGGATGAAATCCTTGGACCCATTATCAGACCCTACGCTGGTGCAGTGGGTCCTGGGTTCCTCCTGGTGCTGTTCCCTCATGATGTTGTTTTATAGTGTAATGTGTGAACAGCATACTGTCTCTCTCTAGTGGTCAATGTATGGCATATAATAACTTATTGGATCATACAGTTACAGGCACTCTTTGGTGTGCTAGTTCATGTACTAAAAACCATAGATTACTGTATCATTTGTTACTAAAAACAATAGATTATTGTATTACTTGTTACTACAAACAATATAGTATTGTATTACTTGTTAGTACAAACAATAGATTATTGTATTACTTGTTACTACAAAAGTTATTGTTGTATTCCTTGGCCTATTAGCAAAGACTAGTGTGTTATAAAGACACTACTCAGCCCGTTCTAAAATCTTAAAGTTCATCCACTCAAACAGTGTCTAGATGTGAACAACGTGCCATCTCTCTCTAGTGGTCAATGCAAGTAAGCACAACATTTTATTTATCTCTTTTGAAATGTAGACAGTAAATCGTAGCACAAGTATAATAGTACTAGTTTTTGTTTGATATTAAGACATTCTCTTTTGTCTACAATCTTCAGTATGATCATTTATTGGATCGTGTCGCATTCTAACATAGTTACGCTGTGATCACACACAAAGTCGAGAGAGAGTCAAAGGTGAGACTAAGTTCCATCCTGAAGAGAAAATAAATAAATAAATAAATAAAGCAATTAATGATTCTATCTGAAGAATTTAAAATAAGTGCCTGCTGCAGCTGCTCCAGTCCAGAGCAGGCCACACACTCGGAGGGGGAGGGGCTTATGGGTTCAACATCATGCCAATAGTCTGTAAGTGTGTATTGGAGTTTGTAGTTGTAAGCGTTACACTGCAACAGTGTGATGATGAGCGTGTTGTCATTGTTTTTCATGCTTTGTTGTTGTAAGCATTGCACTGCAACAGTGTGACTGAATGAAAAGAGTCTTGACTGAATCTAAAATACATGGCCGCATACCTTTGGCACTCCTTTCTCTTTGGGCCCTACCTTGACGTTTTGTCTTTGTAAGCAGGATAAAGCGTAAGTGCAGAGTGAGATTTGCAAGCAATCGCAAAAACAGTGATTTATAGCAATAATTTGCTTTGTGTAACGGAGGATGGTTTTAGAACTAATGGTCTTCTCTTAGTGATATAGGAGAGTAAAACATTGTCTCTTTTCCATTTACAAGGCATTGCTGGGCAAGTTGCCTTTTTACCTTACTTCACTTTTAAAAGGGTAAGGTCAAAAGGGTGCTTGCCCAGCAGAGAAGTTTTACTTTGTTAGGTTTTAAATGTCACAACAATGTAACAGTTTAGCCAAGATCTTAAAAACGGCCTCACCTGCAGTCTAAGAGAAGTTGAATCTCAGTTCAGCATCCAGTCAGTCAGACGGTCAGACAGAGAGAGATGGTTGGTGAGTGAATGATTTCAGCCACATCTTTTATAGAAGTCATCTCTCACATCCCCTCCCTATGTTATTGATGATATGCCCAGCATCTGCCCTTTTGGTGCTAATCCAAAATAAATCTCCAACCTTCCTCGGAACTCAATAAAACGTAATAAAACTTTTTTTTTTTCACACATCCCGGATGCACGTCCTAGTGTTTCATCATTGTGATTACATTCATCCTAGAGCAAATAATGTTTGCTTCCTTGTATCATAAGAAATACAAACTACGCCTTTTATGGAAGCGTGTACTTTGGCTGACTCCAAATATGATAAGCGAATGTGTAGGGCCTTACATCTGTGCCAATGTTGAACCAATATGGACGGTGTAACTATGAGACCCTGAGTATATGTATGTGAGTTCAGACAAGGAGAACCTCAAAGGGTTGGAACACATGATTTTGGGGTGGTTTTCTGTGTATTGTAATCTTTATCTATATTCCAACGTGATCTCACTATAGGGTTCGTACATATATGTACGAAAAATAAGCACCTTCTTTACATAATGTAGTGTACGAAAATAAATGTTGCTTTTTCAGTGGCGCTAGTAGTCCATAACAAAACACATAAAATGTGTTATTATGTATTATATAGCTAGATGGCATATGTAGCAATTTAGACTATTACAGATAGTTTTATCCTCATGCAGCCTTACACATAAACCTTCATGCACACATTAACTGTATCTGTCTGACCGCTTATAATCTGTTTGTTGCAGATGAAGATGTCCTCAAATGAACACCCAGAGGTCAGGCTTCAAGAGCTCATAGGTAAAAGTCAATTTCTTTCCAAAGAGTTGAGCTCACCGCAGGTAATGAAACATACTCTTAAGTACGCATTTAATGAAATACATCTCATTGAAACTGTTACTAACGCAAGAAGTATCTTCCACTGAATGTATTTATTGTTACAGGTAAAAGGAAAAAGAAATTGCCAAACTGTCCAATATATCATTTAGTTGGAGAACGAGGCAGGGTGAAGGGCAAATTGTAGCTCAGACCCAGGCCTCTTCATGCACTTCACTTGGTAAGTTCCTAATTTAGTATGTCACAAATGAGGCGATGCCATGGCAGAGCTCGTTCATGCAGGCAACTCAGACGCAGCATTTATCCACGTCACATCAATCAACCAGTTGCATACGCTCAATAGTTCAAAGTTCAACGCGGTCTAGTTTGACTGTAGACTTTATTGTCCCCGGAGGGAAAGTATTTTTCACAGATCTGTACATCATCACCATTCACACCCTTCACGCATCGTCACCCGCTCCAAAAACCAACAGTATTCATACAAGTACATCACCACATACATGACGACATGACATCAGCAACAAGCTAGCTTGTTGATTATATTGTGACTTGGATGAAATATTACACATCCTTTTCAGTTCGCCCCCCATTATTGCCGAGACCGCTCCTATGAGGAGGGTATTATGGTATATTTAAAAAGTAGATACCTGTTTTGTAATCGAGAATGTGGAACAATATTAAAGTACATCACCACATACATGACGACATGACATCATCAACAAACAACGTGACAACAGTGATATAATTAGTGGACAGACAGCTGGTCAGAGGCCGGGGGCCTCAGTTTTCCCATCACCAAGGTGTTCTGTTGAGGGCTGCTGGTACAAGGCTTTTGCCAAAGCCAGCCCTTCTGCACCTCAGGGACCTGTACCTGCACCCAGAGGGAAGCATGGAGAAGTGGCAATTGAGTGGGTGAGTAGGGTCCTCTGCTGTTGTTGTTGCTATGCGTGTGATGGCTCTGCAGTTGAGCTCTTAGAGGTTGTGTGTGGGGAGACCTATTATTTTTGCGGCAGTGTTGGTTGCCCGTGTTAGTTTGGCCCGGTTTGTGACAGAGAGGATGTTAAAGAAACAGGTTGAACAGTAGAGCAGAATGGGTTGGACAATACTCTGGTATAGCAGTAGGAGAAGGTGGGGGCAACATAGTCTTTTGAGTTTGCGGATGACTGATAGTCTTTGCTGGCTCCTTGTGTGACTGTCCTTTGTGTGTTGATCAAAGCTAAGTTTATTTGCAGCGCGTTTCTGTAATGTGTTGTGTTTTCTGTATTTGCAGTGCGTTTCTGTAATGTGTTGTGTTGTCTGTATTTGCAGTGCGTTTTTGTAATGTGTTGTGTTTTCTGTATTTGTAGCACGTTTCTGTAATGTGTTGTGTTTTCTGTTTGCGGCGCATTTTTGTAACGTGCTCTGTTTTCTGTTTGCAGTGCGTTTCTGTAATGTGTTGTTTTCTAAATTTGCAGTGTTTCTGTAACGTGTTGTTTTCTAAATTTGTAGTACGTTTCGGTAATGTGTTATGCTTTCTGTATTTACAGCGTGTTTTTGTAATGTGTTGTGGCAAGACAAAATCCAAAACACTCCCGACTGTCTTAGCGCAGTCTCGATGTGCCTTGCTACATTACAAAATATACAAACGCATGCAGTAGACTTCAACAATTTTTTTTTGTAATGTGCCTTGTGAACAGGGCACTTCCCCAAAAAGATAATCTCTATTTATCTACATCTATACACAGAGTAATCTAATCTTTCTTTAACGTTTTTTAAAAGTTCCTATGTTTATTTTTTTTTGACCAAAAATCTCTTTAAGAGAAGCTTTACTTTGTTGTTTGTTTTAAATATAACAACGTAACCAGCTGATGGAAAAAATTGGCCCCACCTGTAGTCTAAGAAAAGCGTAATCTCAGCTCAGCCTCCAGTTGGTAGTCTTCTTTTAGTGATATAGGAGAGAAAAACATTGTCTCTTTTCGATTTACAAGGCGAAACTGAGCAAGTAGATTTTTTACCTTACTTCACTTTTAAAAGGGTAAATAAGGTCAAAAGGGTGCTTGCCCAGCAGATAAGTTTGACTTTGTTAGGTTTTAAATACAACAACAATGTAACAGTCTAGCCAAGAGCTTAAATTGGCCTCACCTGCAGTCTAAGAGAAGTTAAATCTCAGCTCAGCGTCTAGTCAGTCAGACGGTCAGAGAGAGAGAAGGTTGGTGAGTGAGGGAAACACTGCTGTATCTTTTATAGAGGTCATCAGCATCTTCACAACCCTGTGGGTGCTAATCCAAAATGACCCACCTTTTATTTAAACAATGCATAAAACGTTTGACACATTCCAGACTCACATCCTTGTTAAGCGTAAATGTTTCTAATATATCATGTTCACCCGAAGGTAAATACGGGGTTAAGTTACTGTACGTGACCTTGGCTGCAACAGCAATGGGTTATATATGGGGAATGGTACTATCAGCTACCAGTTATGCATATAACACTCAAACACACATATCCTTTCCACCTTTAGGTCCTATAGATTCACTGTGCTTTGAGGAAGTGTGGAATGGTTCTACCGCCAACCTCAGTTATACAGACCACACTCAAACACACATATCTTTTCCACCTTTATTGATTCACTGTGCTTTGAGGAAGTATGGAATGGTTCTACCTCCGACCACAGTTATGCAGACCACACTCAAAACACACATATCTTTTCCACCTTTATTGATTCACTGTGCTTTGAGGAAGTGTGGAATGGTTCTATCGCCGACCACAGTTATGCAGACCACACTCAAAACACACATATCTTTTCCACCTTTAGGTCCTATAGATTCACTGTGCTTTGAGGATGTTGATGACAGGGTAATCTAGGACAGGTCTGCTTACTGTTCCCAGAGGAAAACAATCCAAAAGAACAGCTGGAACCAATATGTGAGAGAAAGCCTGAATGCTTTTAAATCCAGATTTGTGTTTAAACCCAGTTTTAATTGTATATGTTTTAGGTTTTTGGTGGTTTTTATAATGATGATTACTATTCCTTAATTGTTTTTCACTATCGTTTTTTTTTTTTGTTATTCAAATTCCTTTTCCTTGCTTTCTATGTATCTGCTTGCCTTACGTAAAATACCTAATAATTAATGTGTTCTTCAAATACATTGAACATTTCCTTAGTTTACACAGCTAGCTCAGACAAAGAACCGTCCCTTGATACACAGAACTCTCGTCTTTTTTAGTAACCTAAAAACCTGTGTCTATATAATAAGCTATTGAGTTACGCCTCATGTTTTCAAGACAGCGCAGCACACACCACGCCCGCCCACAGAAATAGCTGGGAAAACAGGCGCTGGTGCCTGAAACTACAAAAAAGTTATTATTGTATTCCTTGGCCTATTAGCAAAGACTAGTGTGTTATAAAGACACTACTCAGCCCGTTCCACAGGGTCTAATACAAGTTCATCATGTTTGTAAAGTAAAACCAAGAACAGGTTTTATAAGTCTAAAGATTCAGTTTCAAAACAATATAATCAGTGTATGCGAGGTAAGCTTCAACCAGAATTGGAAATTAGGAGACGAATAGAATAATTGTCATGTATGCATGCATATCAGACATTAATTATATCGTAATAAACCTTTCCTCAGATAGGAGGCAGAGAGCTGCACCCAGACTGGGTACATACAGTAGACACAATTGAAGAGAGCAGACACCCAAGCTTACAAAAAGCAATAATCTTTCTTTATTCACAGGAATTCATAAGGAACAGGCTAGCCATTAGCCTGCCGCTCCGTTATAGCAGAAACAGTCTCTGTTCTATCCCCCCCCCCCCCCCCCCCAAGGGGCCAGCCTAAACCAACCCCCCAAAAACACACCCAAATAGGGCACTGCAACTTAATCTGACACCCCCTAAGGCACTGTAAATCACTATTACACTGCAAAGCACCACAGAATATAAATCCCCTCAGGGCACTCCATGCAACACTGCACTGCAACCGGAATCACTACAATCTCACACGTGCTATCAAAGTGCCTCTGGGCGGTATCTGAGGCTGAGTCTACAGTTCCCTGAGCCACTCCCCCCACCCTGTTGCTACGCTTCTCAGCCGCTCTAAAACACTTAACAGTTCACACAGGACACACCATTGACAAGGATGAACAACTAATGATACAGCTTTTAAAATCAATTAACTTTCCCGGGGTTCAAAACCCCTCCCCTGGGGTCTGAGCGTGTGCGCTGGCATGGCCTCAGTCAATTGGTGGGAAAACAGCCAGTCTAGCGCAGTGAGGCGTCTCCACAGGTGGAAAGAGATCCACCGCAACAGGCTGGAGAGCGGATAAAGCACGCCTATTTCCCATTACCACTAAATCAGCCCCGCCTACCGCAGGAACCTCGCCCTACCACCCGCCTCCTGTCTTCACCGTTGGCAGCCCTAAACAGCATGCGAACGACTTTCTAACTGTAGTCATTCAACCAGTCAGACTACTTACATTTTCAGCCTAACTCCTCCTGCTCCTCCCATTCCAACCTTTCAGTCCTGTTTGACATTTTAACGCAACACCAAATGTGCGTCCAAGTTCCTCACTCTCAAGAAAAAGGAAAAATGATTCCCTATAAAACAAAGAAATTACGTTTTTGTTTTGGAACTCGCACATTAGCATTTAATACGTGGCGGAGTAAAATGTAAAATTTGTAATTCAACCTCTGTTTGTGAATCAGTGTGATATATTTTATATGTGCTAGTTCATGTTACTACAAAACATAGATTATTGTATTACTTGGCATATTAGCAAAGACTAGTGTGTTATAAAGACACTACTCAGCTCGTTCCACAGGGTCTAAATACTTTCAGTTCATCCACTCAAACAGTGTCTAGATGTTGTTTTATAGTGTAATGTGTGAACAGCATACTGTCTCTCTCTAGTGGTCAATGTATGGCATATAATAACTTATTGGATCATACAGTTACAGGCACTCTTTGGTGTGCTAGTTCATGTAACTAAAAACCATAGATTACTGTATCATTTGTTACTACAAACAATAGATTATTGTATTACTTGTTATTACAAACAATAGATTATTGTATTACTTGTTACTACAAACAATAGATTATTGTATTACTTGTTACTACAAACAATAGATTATTGCATTACTTGTTACTACAAACTATAGATTATTGTATTACTTGTTACTACAAACAATAGATTATTGTGTTACTTCAGAATGGGTTGCCTACAAACGAGAAATAGATGGGTCATTGTCAACAGATGAAATGCTTCAGAATTAGCTGTGATCAACACATTTATGATTATAAACTGAGAGAGATACATAATCCAAAACTGCAAATTAGACTAAAAATACCTGATTAAAATATTCACATTTTAAGGTCATCCTTGATATGCAGTGACCAGCTATTTGTTATAGCCATCATTCCAGGTCACCACCTCACACAGAGAAGGTACTCTGCTCTTCCTGGAATGACCACGATAGCGACCAGTAAGGAGACACAACAAAGATTAAAATTATTTAATTACATTTGTCTTTAGTAAAAACCATGCTTTATTTCAGAATGGGTTGTAGATACAAACGAGAAATAGCAATGGGTCATTGGTCAACCAGATGAAATGCTTCAGGAATTATTGGCAGAGAGTCCCCGATGCGGAAACTCAAACAACAGTCTCCTCTTTATGATTATAAACTAAAGTCTCCACCAAAGATACATAATCCAAAATATTTGTGTTACGATTTCCGTCAACGGCGCATTCTGCGGCATATGGAGAAAGGTCAGTAAGAAAAAATACAATTGATATAAAATATTCATCACAATCCTTTTTAATTCATAAAATATATTTTAAAAAAGGTGAGGTGAGCAACAAACAATTGGGGGGTGACCTCGCCATCTTTATCATTCATGCAGTGACTCCAGGGCTAGTGGAAAACACCATTCAAATAGACTTTAGACTTATACAATGCCAACTCAAACAACTCAGGTTATAGCCATCATTCCAAAGGTGACCCAAACACCTCCACACTCACACAGAGACTTAGGTACTCTGCACTTCCTGGAATGACCACGACTTAAGACACATCACCCAAACGACCATTTATCCCAGTTAGATTCCAGTTTGAGACACACCACTCAAGACTTATGGAGGAGATCACGGCTCAAACACCTGTAGACAAAGATTAACACCGTGATTATTTAATTAGTTAGTAATTAACCATGCTGCGCAGTTGTGTAAAAACCACCACATTTTATCAAATTCATTTTCTGCACTCAAACTCAAACAATAATTAATAATTAGTGCTGATAAGGCAGACAATGACAAACAGGTTCCTTTAAATATTCAGATTTCAAACGAATACCTAATTTTAGCAAGAAAAGATGACTTTGAAAACCAATTGATTCACCTTGTGTTGTTGTTTCCATTGTTAACCAGAGAGTCCCGATACGGTAATCTCGAGACCAAGCTCCATTCAGCCTCTCAGGGCAGCATATCTCCTCTGTTGGTGATGGTTACAGAGAACATGGGTTTGTAGGTGTTGTGATTCTCTGGATCAAGTCTCCACTTTCGGGTTGAGGTCGTGACACTGCAGGAGTGAATTGAGTTAAGGATTAAAGGACCTCGCTCATCATATTTGTGTTATCGATCGATCTGTAAAAAGACCTATATTCCTCTGCTGTATAGGAATAAATGGACCGCATTCTGCGGTATAATCGGACCTATATACCACCTCTGCTGTATAGGGTAGGGACCTATATACACCACCTCTGCAGTTAGGAGCTAGAGTTCCTATAAGAAATAATCAGGGACCTACCTATAATGTAAGTGACCTACATATATTTTAAAAACTGTGGACCTATATTCTGTTGTATAGGATCTAAAAGGACCTATATACCACCTCTGCAGTGTAGGATCTAAAACCATACAGTAGGTTGACATATATACAAAAACAACAATAGGATCTAAAGGGACATATTTACATTCATCTAAAATATAAAAAGCCTCTTTACAAAAAACCTGAATGTACAAGAAACAATGAATTGATGCACCATACCAGTTGGAGCTAGGGACCCATACACCTCCACCTCACACAGAGACAGGTACTCTGCTCTTCCTGGAATGACCACGTTGACATAGCGACCATTTATCCCGTTAACTTGAAAGTTTGAGTAGCACCAGCAGGTATGGAGGAGATCACAGCACACCTAGTGAAATTAAATGGTGGGTATTTAATTTGTTAGTAAATAATAATGCTTTGTAGTGGTGTGAAAACCAACCACATTTTATCAAATAATGTTTATGCAGTATCATAATAATACAACATTAGTGCTGATAAGGCAGACAATCAATGACGGCAAAGGTTCCTTTAAATATTCTTGAGGCGAAACGAATACCTATTATTAGCCACGAAAACCAATTGATTCACCTTGTGTTGTTGTTTCCATTGTTAACCAGAGAGTCCCCGATACGGATCTCAGCTCCATTCAGCCTCTCAGGGCAGCAGTCTCCTCTGTTGGTGATGGCAACAGAGAACACCTTGTAGGTGTTGTGAAGATCAAGTCTCCACCACGGGTTGAGGTCACTAGTATGGGAGCAGGACCCGCTCATCATATCTGTGTCACGATTTTCAACAGCGCATTCTGCGGTATAACGGCCATATGGAGATGACTGGGTAGCGCTTCCAGTTAAGTAGGTTCCTGTAAGAAATAATTACTACTTAAATGAAGTGATACATATATTTTAACAACTGTGGCTTTCACACTTAACAGGAAACACAACAGTAGTTGTAGTACAAAAACAACAATCCTTTTTAATTCATAAAATATAAAAAGACACTTTATAAAAAAGGTGAGGTGCGCTACAAACAATTTGGGGGCGACCTCGCCATCGCAGGAGAACCAAGGCTTCCATTAAGTTGAAAACCCCAATACACACAGTGCTAGACTCCAGCCTGAAGACACACCATTCAAATAGACTCTAGACGTATACACTTAAAGTACACCACTCAAACTCAAACAGACTCTAGACTTACAATATACACTTAAAGTACACCACTCAAACTCAAACAGACTCTAGACTTAAGACACATCACCCAACAGCATCTAGACTTAAGACACACACTCAAACAGACTCCAGACTTAAGACACATCACTCAAACAGACCATACACTTTAAAATCAGAATAGTAATTACATATTTCAGCCTGTTGGGAAGTACATGTTGCCATTTTAATTTCCTCAAGAAAAGATGACTTTGACTTTGCATACATGTTTATTTAAATCGAGCCTATTTCAGTGTAATATATGATCAGGTTGGGGGTCTTTAAATCAGAGGAAATGATTTGTTCCGGTGGGTGGCAAGCCGATGATTTAGTAGTATCAGAGGAGATCTGTGTTACCACGGTGACGTACGGTAATCTCGAGACCAACCTGGTGGTACCAGCTGGCGTACTTCCTGTCCTTCCTCGACTGATTGCTTTTCCTGATGCCCTAAAACGAATATAGTCACTTCCGAAAGAGAGTCCAATTCAGAGGCTGATTCAGAGGCTGATGGGTTTTCTGCAGGGGCTGTCTGTGATTCTCTGGCATCCTCAAAGTCAGTCCAACTTTCTGGTGCAGTTCCCGCTGGATCTGATGACACTGCCAAAAGCAGAAGTGAATTGATTTAAGTCGATTAAAGTGAACATCGCTCTCTCGTACTCTTTCCATCGTCACAAGCATAATAAAGATAATCTGTCACCGGATCGATCTGTAAAAAAACCTATATACCTTCTCTACTGTATAGGATCTAAATTGACCTATATACCACCTCTGCAGTATCGATCTAAAAGGACCTATATACCACCTCTGCTGTGTAGGATCGAAAGGGACCTACTTATATACCATCTCTGCTGTATATGATCTAAAGGATCTTATATACCACCTCTGCAGTATAGGATCTAAAAGAACCTATATGCCACCTCTGCTGTATAGGATCTAAAGGGACCTATTTACCACCTCTGCAGTGTAGGAGCTAGAGTTCTATATACCACATTTGATGTATAGGATCTAAAGGGACCTACTTATATACCATCTCTGCTGTATATGATCTAAAGGAACCTACAGTATTTACCACCTCTGAAGTATGGGATATGAAGAGACCTATATAGCACCTCTGTTGTATAGGATCTAAAAGGACCTATATACCACCTCTGCAGTGTAGGATCTAAAGGGACCTATATACCATCTCTGCTGTATAGGATCTAAAGGGACATATATAGCACCTCTGCTGTGTAGGATCTAAAGGGACCTATACACCACCTCTGCTGTATAGGATCTAAAGGGACATATATAGCACCTCTGCTGTGTAAGATCTAAAGGGACCTAAATACCACCTCTGCAATATAGGACACACCCAACGCTACCTAAACCTGAATGTACAAGAATGAGGTATACATGAATGAAAAATGTGATGCACCATACCAGTTGGAGCTAGGGACCCATACACCTCCACCTCACACAGAGACAGGTACTCTGCTCTTCCTGGAATGACCACGTTTACATAGCGACCATTTATCCCGTCACACTTGAAGGTTTGAGTAGCACCAGCAGGTATGGAGGAGATCACAGCACACCTGGTGAAATTAAATGGTGGGTATTTTATTTGTTAGTAAATAATAATGCTTTGTAGAGGTGTGAAAACCAACACATTTTATTAAATAATGTTTATGCAGTATCATAACAATACGATAATTAGTGCTGATAAGGCAGACAATCAATGAAGGCAAACTTTTCCGTAAATATTCTTGAGGCGAAACAAATAACTACTATTAGCCATGAAAACCAATTGATTCACCTTGTGTTGTTGTTTCCATTGTTAACCAGAGAGTCCCCGATACGGATCTCAGCTCCATTCAGCCTCTCAGGGCAGCAGTCTCCTCTGTTGGTGATGGTTACAGAGAACACCTTGTAGGTGTTGTGAAGATCAAGTCTCCACCACGGGTTGAGGTCGTTGCTAGTATGGGAGCAGGACCCGCTCATCATATCTGTGTCACGATTTCCGTCAACAGCGCATTCTGCGGTATAACGGCCATATGGAGATGACTGGGTAGCGCTTCCAGTTAAGTAGGTTCCTGTAAGAAATAATCACTACTTAAATGAAGTGATACATATATTTTAATAACTGTGGCTTTCACACTTAACAGGAAACACACAGTAGTTGTAGTACAAAAACAACAATCCTTTTTAATTCATAAAATATAAAAAGCCACTTTATAAAAAAGGTGAGGTGAGCTACAAACAATTTGGGGGCGACCTCGCCATCGCAGGAGAACCAAGGCTTCCATTAAGTTGAAAACCCCATTACACACAGTGCTAGACTCCAGCCTGAAGACACACCATTCAAATAGACTCTAGACGTATACACTTAAAGTACACCACTCAAACTCAAACAGACTCTAGACTTAAGACACATCACCCAAACCCCAATACGCACAGTGCTAGACTCCAGCCTGAAGACACACCATTCAAATAGACTCTAGACTTATACACCGGATTGATCTGTAAAAAGACCTATATACCTTCTCTGCTGTAAAGGATCTAAATGGACCTATATACCACCTCTGCAGTGTAGGATCTAAAAGGACCTATATACCACCTCTGCAGTATAGGATAGAAAGGGACCAATATACCACTTCTGCTGTATAGGATTTAAAGGTACCATATACAGTGCCTTGCAAAAGTATTCACCCCCCTAGGCATTTTTCATGTTTTGTTGCCTCACAACCTGGAATTAGAGTGGATTGTTTGAAGGTTTGCATCATTTCATCCAGAGAACATGCCTACAACTTTGAAGATGTGATTTTTTTTTTATTGTGAAGCAAACAATAAATAGGACAAAATAACAGAAAACTTCAGCGTGCATAAATATTCACCCCCCTAAGGTCAGTACTTTGTAGAGCCACTTTTTGCGGCAATTACAGCTGCAAGTTGCTTTGGATAAGTCTCTCTGAGCTAACCACATCTTGCCACTGGGATTTTTGCCCATTCCTCAAGGCAAAACTGCTCCAGCTCCTTCATGTTGGATGGTTTCCGCTTGTGAACAGCAATCTTCAAGTCTGACCACAGATTCTCAATTGGATTGAGATCTGGGCTTTGACTAGGCCATTCCAACACATTTGAATGTTTCCCCTTAAACCACTCGATTGTCGCTTTAGCAGTATGCTTCGGGTCATTGTCCTGCTGGAAGGTGAACCACCGTCCCAGTCTCAAATCACAGGCAGACTGAAACAGGTTTTGCTCAAGAATATCCCTGTATTTAGCACCATCCATCTTTCCCTCGACTCGAATCAGTTTCCCAGTCCCTGCTGCTGAAAAACATCCCCACAGCATGATGCTGCCACCACCATGTTTCACTGTGGGGATGGTGTTCTTGGGGTGATGGGATGTGTTGGGTTTGCGCCAGACATAGCGTTTTCCTTGGTGGCCAAAAAGTTCAGTTTTAGTCGCATCTGACCAGAGCACCTTTCTCCATACATTTGGGAGTCGCCCACATGCCTTTTGGCAAACTCAAAACGTGCCTTCTTATTTTTGACACTAAGCAATGGCTTTTTTCTGGCCACTCTTGCATAAAGCCCAGCTCTATGGAGTGTACAGCTTATTGTGGTCCCATGCGCAGATACACCAGTCTCTGCTGTAGAACTCTGCAGCTCCTTTAGGGTTACCTTTGGTCTCTGTGCTGCCTCTCTGATTTATGCCCTCATTGCCCGGTCTGTGAGTTTTGGTGTGCGACCCTCTCTTGGCAGGTTTGTTGTGGTGCCATGTTCTTTCCATTTGAAGATGATGGATTTGATGGCGCTCCGGGGATCATCAAAGATTTGGATATTTTTTATAACCCAACCCTGACTAGTACTTCTCAACAACTTTGTCCCTGACTTGTTTGAAGAGCTCCTTGGTCTTCATGGTGTGTTGCCTCTTGCTTAGTGGTGTTGCAGCATCTGGGACCTTTCAGAAAAGGTGTGTTTATACTGACAGATCATGTGACACTTAGATTACACACAGGTGGACTTCATTTCACTAATTATGTTACTTCTGAAGATAATTGGTTGCACCAGAACCGTTGAGGGGCTTCATAGAAAAGGGGGTGAATACATATGCACATGCCAATGGCCAGATTTCTATTTAAAAAAATAATTTTTTATATATATTTTTCTCATTTCACTTCACCAACTTAGACTATTTTGCGCAGATCCATCACATACAATTCAGATTAAAAAAACATTGAAATTACAGGTTGTAATGTAGCAAAATAAGTAACTAGCCAAGGGGGGTGAATACTTTTGCAAGGCACTGTGTACCACCTCTGCAGTATGTATCTGTAGGGACCTATATACCACCTCTGCTGTACAGGACACATTCCACGCTTCCTGAACCTGAATGTACAAGATTGAGGTGTAAATAAAAAAAAAATTCGGCACTATACCAGTTGAAGCTAGGGACCCATACACCTCCACCTCACACATAGACAGGTACTCTGCTCTTCCTGGAATGACCACGTTGACATAGCGACCATTTATCCCGTTACAACGGAAAGTTTGAGTTGCGCCAGCAGGTATGGAGGAGATCACGGCACACCTGTAGACAAAGATTAAACCGCGAATATTTAATTAGTTAGTAATTAACCATGCTGCGCAGTTGTGTAAAAACCACCACATTTTATGAAATACATTTTCTGCAGTATCATAATAATAAGATAATTAGTGCTGATAAGGCAGACAATCAATGATGTTAAACTTTTCTTTAAATATTGTTGGGGCGACACCAACACCTATCATTAGCCACGAAAACCAATTGATTCACCTTGTGTTGTTGTTTCCATTGTTAACCAGGGAGTCCCCGATGCGGATCTCAGCTCCATTCAGCCTCTCAGGGCAGCAGTCTCCTCTGTTGGTGATGGTTACAGAGAACACCTTGTAGGTGTTCAGAAGATCAAGTCTCCACCAGGGGTTGAGGTCGTTGCCAGTATGGGAGCAGGAACCGCTCATCATATCTGTGTCACGATTTCCGTCAATGGCGCATTCTGCGGTATAACGGCCATATGGAGATGACTGGGTAGCTTTTCCAGTTAAGTAAGTTCCTGCACGATTCAAGTCAGTCCCACTTTCTGGTGCTGTTCCCTCTGGATCAGATGACACTGCCAGAAGCAGAAGTGAAGGGTTTTTTAATTTGATTAAAGTGAACATCACTCTCTCGGCATCTTTCCATCGTCACTAGCATAATAAAGCACATCTGTCACCTGGTCGATCTGTATAGAGACCTATTTACCATCTCTGCAGTATGGGATCTAAAGGGACCTATATACCACCTCTGTTGTATAGGATCTAAAGGGACCTATATACCAGATCTGCTGTATAAGATGTAATGGGACCTATATACCATCTCTGCAATATAGGATCTAAAGGGACCTATATACCACCTCTGTTGTATAGGATCTAAAGGGACGTTTATACCACCTCTGCAGTATAGGATCTAAAGGGACCTTGATACCACTTTTGCTGTATAGGATGTAAAGGGACCTATATACCACCTCTGCAGTATAGGACACACACCACGCTTCCTGAACCCAGACTAGTTCTCCTTCAGCATAATACTGGAAATTTTGACCACAAATCATGGACATTTTCTGTTGTTTTGAGGCCTTAGCTTAGTGCCTGTTGATTGTCTCCTTCACAGTAGAAAAAGAACTTTCAAACCAGATCCACCATTTTAAATAGGAACCTTCTGATCGGAAGCACCATTTTATAAATAGGAACACTCCGATCGGAATCTCCATGGAAACAGGAAGCAGACAGAACCACAGGAAGCTCACTGCTCACATGTGTTCCCCCTTAGCCTGATAAATTTTCACTGAGTCCATGTTCATTGATTCCTAGTTAGTGAGTCCCACATCTCATTTGCATGGCAATATGTTTACTTGTAAAAGTTATGACAGATTAGTGACATTAAACATCACTAATTCTTTATTTTACGTCACTGAATGTAAAATAAACGTACAAGAATGAGGTTGTCAGTTTTGAGAAAATTGTTGTACACCTTACCAGTTGGAGCCAGGTAGCCGTACACCTCCACCTCACACAGAGTAAGGGTTCGATTTTCTCCAGGAAGGGTAACAATCACATAACGCCCTTCAAAGCCTTTATTCAAATCCAACATGCGAGATTCTCCTCCCTCAATCGAAAGTATGACCTGTACCCTGGATGGAGAATAATTCCAAAAGATAAGGTAGCAGATAAAGATTCAAATTCGGATCTGTTAGACTCCTTGACGAATGTTTTTTTATTTGAATCCTTTGAAAAGTCTTCCACACTGTCGACAGAATCATGAACAATCATGGAACAATCTGAATAACTTCCAGAAGTAAATACACTACTTTTTATATGAACACTGTTGGAACACTTACAACGCATTGTCAGCACCATTCTTCAGTAGAGAGTTTCCTATGCGGACTTCCGCTCCATTCAGTCTCTCAGGTAAAGCGTCTCTGTTGGTGACGATGATGGAGGTGATGATGTAGGAGTCCAGCAGGTCCACTCTCCACCACGGGTTGGTTTCTGCATCAGTGCAACTGCAGGACCCATCTTCAAAATTGAAATTGCGGTTCCCATCGATAGCATTGCGGGCATCACCATATCCAGACCAAGGGTTGTTGATGAGGTTTGATTGGGTGGCTACTCCACGCAAGGCAAGATTTCCTGCAGAAGTAGGAAGCAGGACAAATTAGGAAACAGCCATTTTTATTGAAACACAAATCCATAATTGTATTATTGTTTATATTAATGATGATATCACATTTTTAAGACCAACAATAAACTAGGCAAATCATTTTTATATTCTATCTAAATTATTGAGACTGTAGAAACTTACTGTGAACTAATGTTAGCTAAATTCATTGATGACTAAAATAGGTCTTTGCTTTCCTCCATGGCAGTAATTTGTCATTTCAAATTAAAGTAAATTCAAAATGGACTTGACGATAATGACATTGTTTAATGCATATTTTGAAAGTGAATAGTCATAGCGTTAAGTTTACTTTGGACGGCAGAACCGTTGCATGTTGCCAGAAGCACCAGCCAAAGGCAGAAAAGGGTTTGAGCCGTCATCCTGCAGGGTAGATGTAAACAGAGGGGATTCATGAAAAAAGCCTTTAGCGACTTGATTCTTGACTTGCAGGGTAGATTTTATGGATAGACGAATAAATCGGATGGACAAAGTTAGTAGAGGAAGATGATAAAAGATACGTATACTAATTCTCGTCATAGGTCTGGCGTTAGCTGAGTCATTCTATAAGTGGGGGTACATTTCACAAAACAAAAGAAGTACAAAGCAATGTGCTTTCTCAATAGAACAATCAGTGGTTTAAGTTAATATTGACTCAAGGTTATGATTTCTTTATTGTAACCTAAACAGTACATCTTTATTAATCACCTTTAAACCAGAACTAATGGTTCACCTTTTATCAAACACGAAACGACTGCATCGTTATGTAAATTGTACAAAATAAGATTTACATTTAAAAACTTTTTAAACATATGTAATAGAAATAGGTAGTTTCAGCCTTCGAACGTGACTTGTTTTAAATCTAATCCATGAAACATAAAATTACTCACACTGCTGTGGTTTGAATTAATTAATGTCGCTTACTTTCCTCAGATTAGGCTCTGTAGTTCAAAACAACAACAACATTAAAGACAGAAACTGTTAATATCTCAAACATTTTAAATTGAGAAAAGAATAAGAAACCAGACGATCTCATAGACAGACTTTGTACAGGCCTCTCTGCATGTCATGTCAGTTCCTATCAAACAAGGAAAAAGCACCTCACTTTGGTATGATACTAGTAATAAAACTAAAAACAATGAGAGGTTACTTAAAGGGAATCTGTTAAAAAATAAAATAAAGTAAAACATTACATCACACAAACACTGAATTAAAGGAAATGTGCAAGTCCAAATCCACAATCATGTCTTCTGAAACTAAAGCGTGGGATGATACAGGAATGTTATCCATGAAGAAACACCCCTAGTAGCTCTCTCCAACATCAACAGTACCAGCTCACCTCTCTACCCCACGTTACTCATGTGTTGGTATTCAGCCAAGGGTTCTACTGAAATGCTGTATAAAGAGAGAGCATTTAATAACAAGACAAGCATACCCCTGCTGCCAACACGTTATTGTATTATTATTTCAACAGCATGACTGTAGCGTTAAAATTTGAACAATGACCCCCTCTCTTGTTACATAAAACACACTGCACTATAATGTAAAGTTCTATAATCAATATATTTTCCTAGATATGATTATGACAAATAATTAAGATGAAAGAACAAACAAATTATGCAAAAAAAATTCTCAAATATGTTACTTTTCAAAAACAATGAAAAACAGGTCTCACCTATATTTCTAAGGGAAAACGAAGCTCAGCACAGGATCCAGTCACAGTCAGACAGAGAAATGGTGAGAGAAGTCACAGCTGCTTCAGAACAACTCCAAACCACACCTTCATCATCTTCTTCAAGGTCAGCTGATACAGAAGAACTCCAAACCACACCTTCATCAGCTTCTTCAAGGTCAGCTGATTTGGAAGGACTCCAAGCCACCTAATTTGATCCCCACCCTACTGTATCCCTCCCCTTCTTTGGTCATGGCAATTGTGTAACAAAAGGGGCTATATAGTAAGTTTGCCTGTTTTCTCTGCAACCACGTTTTAAAGTATTGAACAGATAAGCACCTGATGAAAAAGGATTTAAATAAGGTTCATATCTCACCCAAATCAGCAGTTTTCCTTGATGATCAGTATCTATTAGAATAGTTAAGGTTCTATCAATGTCTATTAGAATAGTTAAGGTTGTTTCAGTATATATTAGAATAGTTACGGTTGTTTCAGTATCTATTAGAATAGTTACGGTTGTTTCAGTATCTATAAGAATAGTTACGGTTGTTTCAGTATCTATTAGAATAGTTACGGTTGATTCAGTATCTATTAGAATAGTTACGGTTGTTTCAGTATCTATTAGAATAGTTACGGTTGTTTCAGTATCTATTAGAATAGTTAAGGTTGTTTCAATATCAATTTGGATAGTTAGTAAAGCCACTATAGGTAACTTTTTGTATTAAGAATATTATCAGGTTGTTTCAGATCTATTGAATAGTTACGGTTGTTTCAACTAGACTATTTACAAAATAGTAAAAGCAAAATCCACAAACAATAAAGAAGATGAACAAAAGTATAATCAAAATCGGTTGTTTCAAAAGCAAAAATAAATGAATAAAGGTTGTTTCAGTATCTATTAGAATAAAGGTTATTCAATAGTTAAATATTTTTATGGTTTTTAGTGTAGTCAATTTAATCCACTGTTTTCTTATGTGTGCTTACATTTCTTTTGCATGTGGCTATGTGGTTTTATTTGTGTATATTTTTAGCATTTTAAACTGCATGAGGACAAGGTTTAGAAGATTATTTCTATTAGCCCACCGGAGTTGGAGTGACAGCTAATTTCTCAGCTCAAAAACACAAATTCTTTAAAGGGGCCATATTATGCCAATTTTGAGGTTCATAGCTTTATTTAGGAATTCTACTAGAATAGGTTTACGTGTTTTAATGTTCAATATACAATTTACTTTATCCAAACTGCCTGGATCTGCAATACCTCTTTTCACCCTCTGGTTGAAAGGCTCCATTTCAGCTCCTGTCTCTTTACGGTCTCTTTAGTTCAAGTTAATTTTAGTTCAGTTAATGATGTACTGTTTAGCTTATAAAAGGAAAATGATAACGTTGTGTCAATATTTGTTAGTCTTCTGTTCACTGAAAATCAGTTTTTTTACCATGCAGGATGGGGAAATCATAATCATATATTTGAACAAACGTACAAACATAATAATAATAATAATAACATAGTCGCAGTCTTTAAATGGGAGTTGTTTTAAGTCAACAAACGTATCCATGAAACATTAACTATTTATGCTGTGGTGTTGATTATTTTCTGTTTTAAACGGTGTCTTTCTTTCCTCAAAATAGACTGTTTAAAAGGGCCCTATTATGCTAATGTTCAGGTTTATACCTTTATTTAGGAGTTCTGCTAGAACAGGTTTACGCTTTTTAATGTTCAATAAACTATTTATTTTCTCTAAACTGCCTGAATCTGCAGCACGTCTATTCACCCTCTGTATGAAATGCTTTGTTTTAGCTCCTGTCTCTTTAAGAAACTGAAAGCGGACGGATTCCACTAAGGCATAGATCGAAATCTTTGTATTTTATTTGGCAAGGGTTCATAGTGTGTCAAACCAGAATGCCCATAACACAGCACATTGCTTTCTTTAGTTGTCAGTATTATGATAGTTAAGGCTGTCTCCATTAACTATTTATTAGGATAGTTACAGTTAATCCCAACATCTATTAGCATTGTTACCGTAACACCAAATGTGCGTCCAAGTTCCTCAATATTATCCACAATAACAACAATCCCGAATAAATCCATAGTAAAACAAAGATGGGATTTATTTTGTCCATATCTTAATTAACATGTGTATGTACTGGCACACTACAAGATTGAAGTGAAAGTGATTACACACTAAATCGTCAGACATTTACAGAGGGGTTCGTTTTTTTTATGGATTTATTCAAAAACACCGCTCGTGTGACAGAACCTTTTTTCATATATTTACACATAAAATGCCATATAAAATGAGAATAATAAAAGATATTTAAAAAAGCTTATGTAAATGTCTGGCTATAAGACCCAAGAACCGGTGTGTAAAATTATGATTTACCTGCCTTGAAAGGTGAGGAATGTGACCTAGCGTACAAGAAAAATGTGATTTTGAGAAAACTGCTCTCAAAGATCAGTAAACGCAATAACAAAAACACTTTGCATATAGATTCATGTTTAAATCACATGAAGGCATCTCTTGTAGATATTATCTATGGACTAGCTAATATTGTGCTCCAGAAAACAAAAGAGGTAACGAGTATCTGTAACTAAATACAAATTTCCAGTAACTAGCACAACACTGCTAGAGAGATACTATGAACAGGTAAATTATAAACAAGGGCAATAAACAAGTGAATATGACATTGCTGTTAATATAACATAATATATTACGCTATTTTTGTTTGGTTGAAGGTCAACCAGAAGGTCAACCAGAAGGTCAACATCGTAATTGTTACTCTTACTTTAAGGCCACTTGAGAGGCAGAGCTTATCATGAAAAGCAGGGGGATTCATAATCACAAAAATGCTACTCTCACTTCTAGGCCACTTGAGAGGCGGAGCTTATCATGAAAAGCAGTGGGATTTGTAATAACAAAAATTCTGCTCTTACCTCTGGATACTGACCCCGCACGTACATTTGATTTTGTATCCATATTGTATGGGAGCCCAAAACATATGATCTTAACATCATTATCATCATCATAACACTAAGATTCCCAAACTAACTTGTATCTGAGAATTTTATCATTTATTTAGATATCTAGTTCAGTTCGGATTTTTCTAATGTATGACCACAACATCGCAAAAAATATAAGCTAGGGATGGGCACGATTATTCGAATATTCGATTATTTGAAATGATGTGGGTATTCAAATATAGCTGCAGTTACTTATTTATGTTTTTTTCTGAAGTAAATTTAAATATTATTCCTTAACGATTATGATTACATACTGTTTATAACGTGTACACCAATGCCATTGAAATATGTAAAAAGTAGAAAGAAAAAGCACAATTTCAATCCATGAGATACATTTTCCCTGCTTTCCACATCAAGTAGTTTAAACTCGCAGGCAGCGCGCCAACTGAAGGCACGAGAGCGCTCTATACTAGTGTGCTGGATTACCGATACAAACACATGTGCTTTATAGCGCCGACTCTCAGCTCAGAGATCAAAGAAAATCTGTCCAAATGTTTTAGAGTAAGAAATGTTCAGAAATTGGAAAAGGAATATGTTTATTTAGGGAAGGCCAGATCACGGAAGCCCTTCAGGCTACATTACATGTGCGCTATAGCGGCAAATATATATATATATATATATATTTTTTTATATATATATAAAAAAAGGTTTTCTCCCTTTTTTCATATAATCTTTTTATTTCGGTTAATCGATTAAACGAAATATTTTTGATAGAATATTCAAATAGTGATATGGCCGAAAATGCTCATCCCTACTATAAGCATATTTGAATTTATTTAGATATTTAGTTATTGAGTTACTTAAAACCTATTTTCCTAACAGGCTCAACATCAACTAACTAACTAGTTTATAAGCAGATTTTTATTTATTTAGATATTTTAAATAATAATAATTGATTACATTTGATACAGTGCTTTTTCAAGACACCCAAAGAGCTTTACACTGTACTCACCCCCCTCACCCACACGTCAGTTTATGATCTACTGAGAGACAGTTTTTCAGTTCCTTTTCCCCTTATATTATTCCCAGTCTTTTTGCCAAGTATCTAATCCCATCATTCTGTTCCTCCTCACCACGGATCTTTATCTTTTCTAGTTCTTCAACCTTCCCCTCTTTGTGTTTTATATCCCTCATTTTACTAATTAGGGTGTCCAGATAGACGTGAACGTTTGCTGTTCAGAGCGATCTCCTCCAGTTTAATAACGCTCTGGTATGCCTCTTCAACCAACCTAGCCTCGTCTGCTTCAAGGGTCTTCAATTTGTCCTGGAGAGCAGACAACAATCTCCTTTTCTCTGACTTCTTCCTTATTCTTTTCATACCTCTGTTTCACATCTTCGAGTGTCTTCTCAACCTTCCTGGTTTTTTCTACAAACCTCCAGTTTTCTCTGACATGCTTTGTGTGGTGACACTTCCCTGTGCAGACAGTGCAGTTGTTATCTTGGATGGCTTCACACCACCAGGCATTTCTTGCCAATGTGCATCCTGGATAGTGACATGTTTCCTCACAGACCGTGCAGCAAAGAGCCTTTTTGTCCCACCAGCCGTCAATCGGAACTTTCTCTTTGTAGGGCTCATCCACTTCCTAAGTATACTTCTGGTTGGACTGCATTTCTTCATTGTGTTTTGTCAGAGCTTCTTCTGTCTGTTGGATTTCAGTGTATATTGACCCTACCAATTTGGTCTTTTCTTGTATGTTAACAATGCAAGCTGCAAATCTTACTCGTTCTGCTAAAACATTAGTTTTATTGTTTTTGTTTTTGAGGCGCTGCAACTTGTAGATAGTTCATGAATTGATCCATTTCTAGCATTGTTAATTTCCATGCGTTCTCCAAAGTAGTTTTCGTGTCATCTGTAATTTCATAATTCTGGCAGTTGTTGAAAAGGAAATGGACAGGTTCATTAATTTCATCTTTGGCATATGTGACGTTTGCGTCTTTGAGAGCTCGGATGGCGTATGATTTTATCACAACACGTTTTTTATCACAACGCGTCTCAAAACGCGTCTCCAAATGTCACAACGCGTCTCAAAACGCGTCAGAAAGTGGCGAATTGTGACCCATTTGGCTTTCCATAATTAGTGGCCATCCCTCCAAATCTCCTTCTGTCAAACTCGACCGGAGAGTTTCCCACACAATTAATCTGTTCTCTTTGTCCCTTCAAATCTAGACGGCACGTATTTGATCGTCACTCACTCTTGCAAAACCATAGAGATATAAATATCTTTGGGGAAACCCTCCAGAGTTCAAGACACATCTCCGCCCCTTTTCCACACTTAATGGGTTATTTTTTAATATTATCAAGTTGCTAGTCTCCAACTCCGTCATACGGACTTTGACTGTCAATCTTCCCCTGGCTTTCAAATCAATGTGTAGAAAGCTGTAACCGAGGCAACTAGCAACCATGCGGTTGCTGGGCAGATTACTCGTTCCCTTAATGTTCCTCACGCTGCTTCAGCCACTACCCTGCGTTATTTCGGACCCCACTGCTTTTCCTGGATAGACACACCCCTAAAGCGATAGAATTGGCCAGGCACGTTTTTCCAAGAAAACCAGTGGGATCTATAATAGGGCAACTGCCCTAAACTAACATAACTTACTCTAACTACAACAAAAAACAAAAATATACTCTAATTCAACCTACCCTTCACATAAGTCATGATTTGCCCTGCGAGCAGTCATAAACTATTGTCATAAACACTCATGCTTGTTCTGAAAGCAGTTTTATTTTTATCTTGTTCCCACAGCAGAATAAGCAATGAGTTTAGCCTTTTGCTCCCAGGGCATATAAAGACAACACTGCCTAAACTTGATAGAAATGGAAATGTTGTCAGTGCTCTCAGAACTAGCATGCGCTACCTCCCTAAAATTAGTTTTTGCAGGGTGGGATGTCTGCTAATAGATGTTGAGATAACCATAACTATCCTAATAAATGTTTAGATTAACCATAACTATCCTAATAGATGTTGAAATAAACCATAACTAACCTAATATATGTTGAGATTACCCACAACTATCCTAATAGATGTTGAGATAACCATAACTAACCTAATTGATGTTGATATTACCCACAACTATCCTAATTGATGTTGAGATTAACCGTAACTATTCTAATAGATGATATTAAACCATAAAAATCGGTGCCTTCAGAACTGTGTTGTAGCTTAATGTTCCCTGGGGAGTCTCTTAGGCAGTCTTGTCTTCATATACTGGAAACAGGAGGCTAGATGTGTTGCTTGACTTACACCTGCTACGCTAACTGAAGTTGAGACAGCTATAATTAATAGGCTAAACGTACTGCTTGATTCCTACCTGTTATCCTAATAGATTTAGAAAATTACCGTAACTATCCAAATAGATGTTGAGATTAATCATAACTATCCTAATAGATTTTGAGATTAACCACTATCCTAATAGATGAACCCGCAAATATCCTAAAATATATTGATACAACCTCATTGATCTAAAGAAAACAATTAATGTAGACCATACTTGATTTCTTCTCCATATAGAGCAGTGTTATGTAACGAACAAAAGGACATTCAGGTTTGACAAACTATGAATCCCTGCCAAATTTAACACAACAATTTAGAAAGTGAAAATCAAGTTTTTTACGTTAACATGTCCTTGAGATGTTTTTTATGACACATCAGCAGCAAAACAAGCGGCTAATGTCTGAGCATTTTTACTTTGAAACTGCAGTGCACCAAAGACAGTCTCAAACGGGCAAGGTCAGACAAGGAAGATTTGTGACGTCACCAATATTTTAAGTAACCATCTTTCACCAACCGATCATGGGCGGGGTGACTCGGGAGCAAGTATGAGCGGCGGCAGAGGAGGGGGGCGGGGGCTTGGCAGGTATTCGAATAGAGGAGGGGCGGGGCAACTCAGATTCAGGAATTTTTAATGAGGCAGAAGGAGAAGATACATTTTTGGGGATTTTAAAAAGGTAATAAAACATATTTTGCAGAAAAAAACACACCAGACATGATTTATACGTTTAATAAGAATATTTTTAATGTTTTATAAAAAGACTGGAGGGGGACTTCAAACCAAGTCAAAGGGAATTAGTATAGCAAAAGGTTTGAATCTGTTAATGTAACAGAAATACATTGGTATTTCATTGGTTTATAGTTCTACACACACTGTAATTTAATTACTTTTAATCAGAGTTTTGTTTTGTTTTCATTTTGTCATGTAAAGCGCAATGAGCTGCACTTGTATGAAACGTGCTCTACAAATAAAGATTATTATATATTTAAGTATCATTCATTTTAAACAGCAAATTACTTTACAAACATAACATGTTAGTCCACATTCCAATAGATGTTTATTTAGTGATATCAGTCAGGCATGTTAGGATTATCAAGTTTTGGGTTCTTAAACGGTATTGAGTTTTTACACTTTTCAAAAGTATACTAAATTGCAAATACTTAAAGTGGAGATTTTGTGTACTTATGACAAGTATAATTATTCTGTTTTGTGATATACTATTAGTATGCTTTATTAAAGTATACTTTATAACTTTATTATATTATATTATATTATAACATTATTGGGAGTATATTTAAGTATACTTACTAAAAGAGTGCTTTAAAGTCGATTCCTTTGAAGATCATCATCATATCATCATAATGCAGATAGACTTGACAGAAGGATGTCACTTTATGTTTGTCAGGTTCAGAACAGTTCCTAACACGTTTGTACATCCCATTCTCAAACAAAAGACAATTTCCAGACAGTATAGAAGATGTTGAATCTTTAATACTGAGTTATCATGAATGCATTTCTCCATTAATCAGCTTTACCTAAAGCTTCTATTTACATTATAATTATTTGATTCCACCCTGTCCAGCATATATATTAATTTGCATTCACATTTTTCTTTTTACTTTAATAAGAATAACACCATAGCAAAGTTACCTTCATGCATCTAAAAATAAGACCAACTCCAGTTGAGTTTAAAAGATCGCGATATGGAGGGATAGCCACGCGAGACTAGCCGTACTGGTAGAGTCTCACCATCAGCGTGTGCGGCATCACTGGTTGCCGAGCGATGTCCAATCATAATGCAGTAGTTTAGGCGCCAATTGCGGTGTATACGTTGGCGGTAATTATTTGAAATTAAGCACCCAGACTTTGTTAAATTTATCAAACGACATTTGGATTGTTCTATTTTCGAGAAGAGCCGAGAATATGTCCGTGCCTTGCATTTATGTATGTAAAAATGACTATAACATGCAGGAAAGGACTTCGATTTGGAACAAGGCTGGATGAGGGTTATTTGACCTACCAAACGCAGACAACAAGAACTGAAGCCAGATGCAGCTAAAGACAAGCGCTATCATGGGAGGTAAATTCCAAAACAGTAGTGAAATTATTCTAAAATACTATTTGTAACATTAGCTAATTTTGGGAATTGTTGCTAGAACAACGCTGCATGATGAAAACCTAGAAGAAATAGCATGCTTTGTAAAGTTTTTTGACGGTCCCATGAATTCTCTAAACATTGGCCTTTTTGTTTTGAGTTGTAAAACAATAGTGAAATTATTCTGAAATAGGCCACTCTTTGTAACATTAGCTCACTTCGGCTATGTGGTCTCTAGTAGTGATGTGTCGTTCGTGAACGAGTCGGCTCTATGGCTCTTTTAAGTGAAAGAAGGGAGCCGGCTCCCGTATGAGAGCCGTTTATTTATTTTTTATTTATTTATTTCAAATACAAGAACACTAACAACGTCACACAATAGGCGATGGTTAATTGTTCTCTTTACTACGTTATTCAAAAGGCAATTTTATGTTTCTCTTTTCTAATTTCCCCCCTAATAATAATAATAAATAAAAATTATAAAAACTTGGCCTATACGTTTTTAAATATGAGCATTAATAAACAGAATAAGTCAGTCGTTACCACTGCAACGGCACTTCACGCACGGTTCTTACCACTCCATAAATGCACATTGATTCCACTGGAACCTTATCTGGGCCCATACTTGCCAACCCTCCCGATTTTACTGGGAGACTCCGTATTGCCATTGCCACAGTTCTCTATAAATATGATTTTAAATTTTTACATAGAGCGCCACATAATTGAAAATCCTCCCGATGGTGGAGGTTTCGGTGTTGGCAAGTATGCCTGGGCCTATCAGAACAAAATAATGCATAAAACGAAATAGGCTACGCATAATACTAAAACCGCCCTTTTTTTTTGCAGTGTGTTGAGCCCTGCTCTGTCATTGTGGAAAGTCGCCTGCAAACACAAACAGCAGAAAACAACTTGAGGTTATTGTGCAAACATAATTAAATTCTGGCATCTTCTAAATTATAAGTTGCAGTATAATTACATTTAATAATTTAAGGGATACATGTGCACACATACCAACCGGTCAAAACATAGCAACATTTGGCTGAATTATAAAAGCCAGAAGTGGAACTATATACAGAGCCATTTGAGAGCCGAAAGAGCCGGCTCTTATTGCTGAGCCGAGCCAAATGATCCGGCTCACTGAAAAGAGACGGAAATCCCATCACTAGAAAGGTAAGGTTACTAATGATAACCTAGTCCTAGTAAAAATAGTTGATTTTATCCTAGCTCATGAATTCAAGATCTGTTTCCCACTGATATTTTGAAGCCCGTTTGCATGCATGTTGTTGTGTTTGTCTCCGATTCAATCCAGACCAAATATAAATTTCAAAATAATCCAATTGACTCACATATTTGCTGTCATTTTCTCATGCCGATTTGATGTTACTGACATTTTTAACATAGGTTGGTTTGTGTAGAAAATGTAAAATGATTCAAAGGAAGGACAGTCCACCTGTGCAGAAGAGGTGTACTCAAGTAGTGCTACTGCTGTATACTTGAAATGTGTATGGTATATGCACAATTGGTAATAAATACAAAATTTTTAAATATGATTTGTTGGGATTAGAAATACACTTGAATGGCAATATAATAATACAATATTACAATATATCTTAAATCACCAGTGTGTTTGAAATATACTTAACAAAGCATTCAAGTCCCCATTTGATGAAAGTGTACTTGTAATTGACCCTGTTTTAATCAGTCTCTTTGTGTTTGTAAAAAGGCACCCAGGCAACTCTAAGGTCTCTAAACGCCTTGCGTCATTTTGAGCTGCGTTTTGACATTTTGGGCGGAGCGCTCAAGTTGAAAATAGTTCAACTTTTACCAAAGCGCGGCGCTCGTTGATGTCACTTATTGACAGCCGGCCAATCAAAATTGCTTAAAGGTGGGACTAAAAATAAAAATGCATTGAAGAAATTTAATACAGCATCTCAGATTTCCAAAATTGTGTAAGTGCGTACATTAAAAGGCTGCTTTTTAATTGTCAGTTGTATTATATATTTGTAACGTTCAAATAAACGATAAATTATATGCATTCAAAGCATTTTGCTCTTTATTAGGCCTCAAGTTGTGACCCTGGTCTAGTGACAGTGTACCCGGGGAAGAAGGTTGTGGGGGGGACTACCGCAAATTGCGTTAATTTTGCATTAACTTTGACAGCCCTAATATACGTATATAATATGTATATAATATGTATAGTATACATATGTGAATAATTAAGCAAAGGTTGTGACGCATTTCTATGTAACAACATTCTTCTAACTTTGTTCGGAATGAGCGCGATTAGTCTTAAACATTGCTACCCTGGCAAGGTTGTTTAAACTCATTATTTTATTAATGTACTTATTTACATCACTTAGACGTAATTTGTTGTGTAATGTCATGTCTCCCTTTTCAAACGAGCATCCGTTACTAGTCGAACTAATGTTAACGACACAAAAATCTTTTAAAGGAGAAACAAAACACATTGCTCTACTCCGTGGCCCGCTAATTAAACCGGGTTAATTAATTAACTTGTTGTGGACCAACAAAGATAGGGGAGACCAGAGCACACAAACACGTTGCAGTTTTAACATAATGTTAATTATTAATTAGGCTAATGAAAAGAAATTTGTTTTGATACCTGTGGAATTACATTCTTTAAATCACAAATATTTGCTAGGCCACATGTTTTCATATCTACTATATATAAAAGTATGAGTTTTTCCATGAAAATACACACTTTTATTCATCAAATGAGGTGCAAAATTAAAAGAATACATGGTCAAGACATTCACAGGTTAGAAATAATTATTTTCCCATAAAATTTCACCTGGACAGCAATAACCATTGTGACATCTTTCAATCCGGTTTTCGCTTCAAACACAGCACTGAAACAGCTTTAATTGAAGTAATCAATGACATCATCCTCTCCATCCTCATCCTCCTTGACATCAGCGCTGCCTTTGATACCATCAGCCACTCCATCCTCATCCTCCTTGACATCAGTGCTGCCTTTGACACCATCAGCCACTCCATCCTCATCCTCCTTGACATCAGCGCCGCCTTTGATACCATCAGCCACTCCATCCTCACCACCCGTCTTCAGTCCTCCCTTAGCATTACCGGCACTGCCCTCTCCTGGTTTAAATCATATCTCTCAGACAGACACCACTTCATCTCCGTCAACAACTGCAAATCCCCTACTGCTCCTGTCACTCATGGTGTCCCCCAAGGTTCAGTACTCGGCCCCCTGCTCTTCATCCTTTACATCCTTCCGCTTCGTCAGATCCTCCGCCAACATGGCCTCCACTACCATTACTACGCCGACGACACACAGCTCTACCTCTCCACCAAGACCATCACTGCAGCCACCCATTCCACCCTTACCACCTGCCTAACAGACGTTAAAACATGGATGCAAAACAACTTTCTCAAATTGAACTGCAAAATATCGGAAATGATCATCATTGACCCAATTCCCTCAGCTGCTCCATACAGGATTTCTCCCTCAATATATACGGTTCAGTTGTCACCCCCTCTAGTCACGTCAGCAACCTCGGAATAATTCTGGACCCTACCCTCTCATTCATCCCCCACGTTAACAATATCACGAAAATAGCCTTTTTCCACCTCAGGAACATTTCCCGTCTCCGTCCCTTCCGTTCTCTCGCCACTGCTGAAACACTGATACACGCATTCATCTCCTCAAGACTCGACTACTGCAATAGCATTCTATACGGCTCATCAAACACCACCATCAATAAACTGCAATATGTTCAAAACTTGGCCGCCCACATGCTAACCTCAACCAGCCGCTCTGACCACATCACCCCTGTCTTTCACAACCTCCATTACTCTGTCTTGTAAAGCGTCTTTGAGCACCTGTAAAAGCGCTATACGAATTACATCTATTATTATTATTATTATTATAAGCCTACTGTACATTTTTGTTACCTTGCTAAAACCTGCTGCTTCGTGTAACTGTTCTATACCTTGTTTCAAAGATGGAGTTTGTTCTAACATGACTGGAGTGGTGGCACTTACCAGAACAGACCAGGCAATGTCCATTACTCATATACCAACAATGAAGTGGGCTGGGGGTCATGGTGCAGCCTGGGTAGTGACAGCTTTCTTTGCACACGTTGCATGTGCTTGCCATTTTGTGGTGGCCATTTTGTGGTAGCCATTTTCCTCTACCGATCATTTGGGGTAGGGACTCTGTATCTTGAGAGGTCAAGGAAGTGCGACACTAAATCATGTTTGCTCGCAGCTTTCCTCTCGCTTCAAGACGTCATGTGATCACTCAGCAGTGTAAACAAATGCACTTCTTCTTTGCGACAGAGAAAAAAGTTACACCATGCAAACACCAGGGGCCGCCAAATTCACCTCCGAAAGAAAGCTACCTATGATAACTTTAAGCATATAGAACAAAATGTGGAATAGATTGTAGAATGATGTTAATCATCAGTTTGTTTTTGATAGAGCGTGTTTAAAACAAGCAGAGCTGACCATAGTGCTGTACAATATATTCACATACAGTTGATCAAACTATACAGAAAACAGTTGTAACATACAGTATGCACATATACATATTTTATGTACAAGCTAAGCACATAGAAAACCACTAAAATTATTTGAAGGCTGATGAAGAAATGTTTTGAGCTGAGATTTGATACGATGTTCATAATGTGGAGAAGACACTGTCATCATCAATATCACAGATATTTTCATCATAGAATAAGTTGTAAGCAATAAAGTCAAATAAACATGCACTTGTAGTAAAAGTATTTTTATTGTAGCATATATTCATCTAACACATTATATATTATCTCAATACCGTTTAAGAACCCAAAACTTAATAATCCTAACATACCTCATCATCATCATCATCTTCATCCGCTTTGTCCGGGGTCGGTTCGCGGAGGTAGCAGTTCCAGCAGGGCATCCCATCTCACCATAGGTGAGAGTAGGAACGAAGATAGACCGGTAGATTGAGAGCTTTGCCTTCTGGCTCAGATCTCTCTTCGTCGCAACGGTGCGATAAAGCGACTGCAACACCGCACCCGCTGCTCCAATTCTCCGGCCCATCTCTCGTTCCATTTTCCCCTCACTCGAGAACAAGACCCAGAGATACTTGAACACCTTCACTTGGGGTAAAGACTCATTTCCTACTTGGAGTAGACAATCCATCGGTTTCCTGCTGAGAACAATGGTCTCAGATTTGGAGGTGCTGATCCTCATCCCAGCCGCTTCACACTCGGCTGCGAACCGATCCAATGAGTGCTGCAGGTCGCAGACCGATGATGCCATCAGGACCACATCATCTGCAAAAAGCAGTGATGCAATCCTCTCCCCACCAACCCGCAGCCCCCTCTCCTCTGCGGCTACGCCGTGAGATCCTGTCCATGAATACCACAAACAGGATAGGTGACAAAGCGCAGCCTTGGAGGAGGCCAACCCTCACCGGAAACGAGTCTGACTTACTGCCGAAAACCAGGACACAGCTCTCGCTTTGGGAGTACAGAGATTGGATGGCCCTAAGTAGAGACCCCCTCACCCCATACTCTCGCAGCACCTCCCACAGTATCTCCCGGGGAACCCGATCATACGCCTTCTCCAAATCCACAAAACAAGTGTAGACCAGATTGGCATACTCCCATGCCCCCTCAAAGATCCTCGCGAGGGTAAAAAGCTGGTCCGTTGTTCCACGGCCAGGCCGGAAACCGCATTGTTCCTCCTCAATCCGAGGTTCGACTATCGGTCGAACCCTCCTTTCCAGCACCCTGGAGTATACTTTCCCGGGGAGGCTGAGTAATGTGATGCCTCTGTAGTTGGCACACACTCTCCGGTCCCCCTTTTTGAACAGGGGAACCACCACCCCGGTCTGCCACTCCTTAGGTACTGTCCCCGACTTCCACGCAATGTTGATAAGACGTGTCATCCATGACAGTCCCTCAACACCCAGAGCCTTCAGCATTTCTGGGCGGATCTCATCAACTCCTGGGTCTTTGCCACTGTGGAGATGTTTGACTACCTCAGTGACCTCCGCCAGGGAGATTGATGCTGATCCCCCATCATCCTCCAGCTCTGTCTCTACTATATAGGGTGGGTTTGTCGGGTTCAGGAGTTCCTCAAAGTGTTCCTTCCACCTCCCAATCACCTTGTCAGTTGAGGTCAACAACGTCCCATCCTTACTGTATAAGGCTTGGATGGTTCCCTGCTTTCCCCTCCTGAGGTGTCGGATGGTCCTCCAGAACCGCTTTGGTGCCAGCCGAAAGTCCTTCTCCATGGTTTCTCCAAACTCCTCCCACACCCGCTGCTTTACCTCTGCCACGGCTGAGGCTGCAGTCCGGCCTGTCGGTACCTTGCAACTGCCTCCGGAGTCTCCCGGGATAGCATGTCCCGGAAGGCCTCCTTCTTCAATCGGACGGCTCCCCTGACCACCGGTGTCCACCAGCATGTTTGAGGGTTACCGCCCCTTGAGGCACCTAAGACCTTGAGACCACAACTCTCAGACGCAGCTTTAGCAATGGGGGCTTTGAACATCGCCCACTCCGGTTCAATGCCCCCAGCCTCCACAGGGATGCCAGAGAAGCCCCGCCGGAGGTGTGAGTTGAAGGCCTCCCGGACCGGGGACTCCTCCAGACGTTCCCAGTTCACCCGCACTACACGTTTGGGCTTACCAGGTCTGTCCAGGGGCTTCCCCCGCCACCTGACCCAACTCACCACCAGATGGTGATCAGTTGACAGCTCTGCCCCCCTCTTCACCCGAGTGTCCAAAACATATGGCCTCAGGTCCGATGATACGATAACAAAATCGATCATCGACCTTTTGCCTAGGGTGTTCTGGTACCAGGTACACTTATGAGCATCCTTACGTTCGAACATGGTGTTTGTTATGGCCATTCCATGACTAGCACAGAAGTCCAATAACAAGCCACCACTCAGGTTCAGATCAGGGAGGCCGTCCCTCCCAATCACGCCTCTCCAAGTGTCTCCATCATTGCCTAACATACCTGATATCACTAAATTAACATCTAGCAGAATAAAATGTTATGTTTGTAATTAATTGGCTGTTTAACATATGTAAATTCTGGCACAATACAGGATTGAAGTGAAAGTTCAAAATTAAGAAGAGGTTTTAGAAGTCTAAAGATTCAGTCTCCATCAAGTTTCAAAACAATATAATCAGTATATGCAAAGTAAGCTTCTACCACAGTTATAATTTAGAAGAACAAGATAATTGGCATGCATATCAGACAATAGTTAAAACAATATTACGGATAATACTGCTGGACAAAGAACAATTGATCCAAGACTTTGACATTTATGTTTCTTGTTTTATTTCCTTTCCTCATGAAAAAAACATCATCATCTACTTTACAATTTCATATAATTGACAACTCTACTCAAATACATTCAGAGTTTTCAATGTCATTTCAGTTCATTTTCCCCAAGTTGACCTATCAAGTCCAAGACGGGTTTTAATTGTCTGTTGAACCGTCTCCACCTCTCCACTATTCATCAGCTTCCTCTTTTAAATCACTCACTTTAATCTTAAAGCTTTCTCTTCACTGCTTGTATTACCTGATTTTACTATATTTTAACTATACTCTATTATTTTACTGTTATTTCTATTGTAAAGCACCTTGTAACCTGGTTTTGAAAGGTGCTTTATAAATAAAGTTGTAATTATTACTATAATTAGAATTATTATTACTACTACTATCCGCTATCAGCTACTTCATGTGAGTTGGTGTTCAAAGAAATCTCTTCCAGTTTGACGGTGGAAGCATCCTAGCAGGTTTTTTTTCATATGCTTTAGAATTCCTTAATCCCTTAAAACCTTTTCTAACCACTACGGTGTTTTAGTTTTTTAACGTTGATCATTCAAAATACAATATACATTTCAAATTGAGAAAGGGTATTACTTATTTTATGGCTTGTGCTTAAAATATATCTTTATAAAGCTAATCATCCAATAATAATAATAAAAAAAAGAGACAGTGTGATTGAACAACACCACAGTCAAATAGTTTTTTTTCTAACTTCACTCATATCACAATGACACTTCACAAGTTGAAAGTGTTCATAAATACAAGCTTTTAAATTTTCATATGCAAATTAGGTATTTCCTTGTTAAATATGCGCTAATTTGCAACAAAAAAAACATATCGCAGCATACGGATAAGAGTCCGATGGTATTCTTTTGTTTTATTGTGATTACACACTAAATCGTCAGACATTTACAGGGGGGTGAGTTTTTTATTGGATTTATTCCAAAAACACCACTCGTGTGATAGACCCTTTTCCCCCCCATACATTTACACATAAAATGCGAATGATTAAAGATATTTTAAAAAGCCTCTGTAAATGTCTAGCTATAAAACTCAAGAATCAGTGGGAAAAATTAAGATGATCTACCTGCCTTGAAAGGTGAGGAACATGACTTGGCATACGGGAAACATCTCATTTTGAGAAAACTGCTGTTAAAGATCAGTTAACAATAGCAATAACAGCACACTTTGCATATAGGTGACTGTTTATATTACATGAACGCATCTCTTGTAGATAATATGTATGAACTAACTAACACTGCTCCATAAAAAAAGCTTTAAGCAATATATGATTCGAGGGACCAGTCAAAATCTTACATGAAAAATCCTTACAAAGATTAAATTTACGCGAGCTGCAATTGACGGACTTCAAAAGAAATAAAAAAAACTTTTACATTTTATGAAAGTATGATAATTACAGTATAGTTGCAAAATATCTTGAAATTAGAAAATTGACATTGATGCGAAATCATTACTTTTGATTGCGGTGTCTGGCCTTAGACTTTAAATGTGCAAGAAGGTAATGCTTTACATTTTTCAACAAAAGATCCAAATCTATCAGCCATATATTGGATCCTGTCTTTCTTTCCCTGCTCACATTGTTTCTTAATGTCCTCCAGTCTCTGGATCTTCTCCATGTCTCCTGTCTCCTTCATCTTATCAAGCAGGAAGTCCAGATAGATGTATGTGGACGTAGAGCGTGTGTTCAGAGAAATCTCCTGCAGTTTAACAACATGCTGGTAGACCTCTTCAACCCATCTGGCTTTTTCTGAATCAAGACTATTCATTTCTACTGACATGTTCATCAGTATAGACTCTTGTCTCCTGATCTCATCCTTACACATTTCACAGTCTGTTTCCAGTTGTGTGATTTGTGTTGAAAACTCCTGCTCTTCTTTTGTCATTTCCTGCTTTGATATTTTATGCTCTTTTATCTGTTGAAATGTATTTTCTAACTGATTCTGTGTTTCCTGGATCTTTTTCTCATTTTTTTTATACTTTTCTTTCAAATCTTCAAGTGTTTGTTTTACTTTTCTTGTACTGTTGACATACCTCCATCGTTCTTTGACATGCATTCTGTGGGAACATTTCCCAGTGCATGAAGTACATTTGTCTAACCTCATGACCTCACACCAACACGGACCTATAGCAAGAGTGCAGCCTGGATAATGGCAAGTCTCCTCACAGACTGTGCAGCAAACGGCTTTGTTGTCCGTCAAGCCACCAAGAAGGACTCTTTCTTTGAATGGCTCGTCAACTTCAATAATAAAATTCTGGTTTGCTTCCATTTCATTTTTGTGTGTCTCTATTATCTCTTGATGTTTTTCAATAGCTTCAGCTATACATGTATGGTTTTTCTGCTCCGATTCTTGGTCTTCCTTAAACAATTTCAATTTCTCTAGAGTTTCATCCATAGACTTCTGCTTGGTATCCATAATAGGCTTTTGTTTTTCCAGAGCATCCTGAGTTTGTCGGATTTCAGTCTGTTTCATCTCTGTCCATTCTATTCTGTTGCGTAAGTTTCCAATACAAGCCTTCAGTCTTATTCGCTCTGCCAATACTTCTACAGTGGTGTTCAGTTTTCTGGAGCCTACCTTACGAAGAAACCTAAATAAAGCATCCATTCCTTTCTTTGTTATTTTCCATGAACCCTGAGATAAATTAAGGTATTGTTTTGCTGTAATTGAATCTTTTTGGAAGTTATCAAACACAAAATAAACCATCTCATTGTTTTTAGTTTTTGCACGTTTAACCTCTGCGTCCTCAAGAGCCTGGAGGGCATTAGGGACTGATTTTCCATCTGAGTGTGTGAGAAGAGCAACAATGTTGCTTTCCAGGTCTTTGCCAAACAGAGATACAACTGAATCAAGGATGTACTTCAGTCTGTCACTCATTCGATTTTCTGATGCTTTTGACACCAGGCCCACTGTATCAATTTCTTTGATGCCCTTTTCACACCGAAACAAATCATACAATGTTTGAGAGATCAGCACATCATGATTGCTTCCGTCGGTGGCTCCATATCCAGGAGTATCAATAATGGTGAGAGAGTACGGGATTTTACGACTTTCAAACCCAAAGATCTCATAGACAGTCACATCTGCTGTTTGACTCATTGTCTGTTTGTTTTCCCTTTCCTCTACAATCTCAAACCAGATCATGTCCTCCCACTCTACTCCCATAACATAGTTAACCATGGCATTGATCAGAGTAGACTTCCCTGTTCCAGTCTCTCCTACCAGCAGGATGGTTTTGTTGGGCTTAGTGGGATCTCTCTCTCCAACAGTCCATCGTCTTAGTCTAGAATCTGCTTCATCTTTTCCATCTAAACTCTCCTTCTTTGGAACCAGTTGATAACGAGCTGGGGGTCCTTCACTAAGTTTACTGACTGGGAGGTCTTTATATCTGAGTGGTATTTCCCCAGCAATGTGAAACGAACGCATTCTGTTCTGAACGATTCCAATGCGAGGTTTTTTAGGGTCTGCTTTTACAAGAAAACCAAAGAATCCTTCCATCCCTTCTTTCGTTAAATCCCAATGAAAAAGTGATTTGCCCTGAGTTTTTGTTGTTATTACAGTATGTTGTATGTTTTGGAACATAAAGTGAACTGACTCATCATGTTCATCTTTGGCAATTCTTATTTCTGCGTCCTCAAGAGCCTGGAGAGCATTAGCGGCTGACATCCCATTGGAATCTGTGATCAGGGCTACCATGTTTTTCTCCACGTCTTTGTCAAATAGAGAGACCACTGAACGAAAGATGTACTTCAGTTGGTCACTAAGTATCTTTGTACTTTCCGTCATTACAATGCCTACTGCATAAATCTCTCGGATTTCTTTTTCAGATATGAACAAATCATGCAGTTGCTGAGCAATGTTATGTTTTTTATCCCTTTTACCTGGGTTTTCTGTGGCCGCGTGTCCAGAAGTGTCTATCATGGTTAGAGAGTAAGGGACTCTACAATCTTCAAATCCAAAGATCTCATACACGTTTATATCTGATGTGTGTCTCTTTGCTGGAAGCTGTTTACCCTGCTCTGCAATCTCAAACCAGACTTTATCCTCCCACTCTACTCCCATAACATAGTTAACTATGGCATTGATCATTGTTGACATCCCTGTTCCAGTCTCTCCTACCAGCAGGATGGTTTTGTTGGGCTTGGTGGGATCTTTTTCTCCTAACGTCCATCTTTTGAGTTTAGACGCTGCTGCTTCATCTTTACCATCTAAACTCTCCTTCTTTGGAACCAGTTGATAACGAGCTGGGGGTCCCTCACTAAGTTTACTGACTGGGGGGTCTTTAAATCTGTTTGGCATTTCACCAGCCCTGTGAAACACAAACAAATGAGTCTTATGCTCAAAATGAGTGACACTTTGGTGGAAGGTTTAAATTCTATAGTTTTAAAAAACAATGAAAATGTATTTGATAGAGTTTGAGCCCTAGGAACTCAGTGCTTATATCAATAACAACCAATTAGTGAATACTCACATGTTCACTGTTGGGCGTAACTGCTTGCTCTGGAAATTGCAAGGAAAGTGAAAAAAGGAAAGTAAATAAATAGGGGATTTAATACAAAGGAAAATACAATCCATGGCATTTTATTTATTTTTGAGTCATTTATTTATGTATTTCTTTTTAATTTGGGCAGTTTTGGTCCTCCATAGAATTATTCGGACCACTTATAAAATATTCCCAATATTTTTTTAAATCTATTGACTACAATTTAAAATATAAAACAATCTGACAACTATAAAAAAGTATACAATATAACCAACTATGTGTAACTGAGTAAGCAAAAATGAAATGAAATACTTTATTACACACGTAAAATTAAAAAAAGCTGTATCATATTCCGCTTTATATTGAGCCTAAAACTCCCTTCTGCAGTTTGAAAATGTGAAAGACAATGTCCTCAGACACACAAAACTGAACTGTAATGTAATAGGAATGGAATCCTTTGAGAACCGTCAGCACACTTTGCTTTCTCCACTTGTCAACAATACCATCTCATCACTCAACCACAAGTTCCTCATTTGTTGGAATTTAGCCAAGTTTTCTTTCAAATATCTATATTCAAAGGCAAGCATATCGTGCCTATGTGTTTTACTTTACATCTGGTATAGTATATGAGGAGAGCATTTAATAGCAAAATAAACACTGACAAGATCAAATGAGTCAAAAGGTTTTAAAATTATTGTTGGATATAAAATGTAACAAACATTTATTTGCTTTGGCATGTCACTAAAAATGAAAGCAGAACAGAGCTTTACCTCAGGACAAGTTTGCAATGATATCATCAGATACACTTTATTCTTTCATTTTACTGATATAAACATAAACATATAATAATATAGAAATATAACATTTAAATATTTGTTGTTTAATTGTTTTTTTTATTATTTTAATGAGGACCCGTCTATTTACAATAAGGTACTAAACCATATGTAAAGTCCTCTATCAATTTCGTTGATATGATTAAGATAGATAAATAATAAAGTTAAACAAAGAGGTTTTCAAATGAGTCACTCATAATAATAAAAAAAAGATCTCACCTATATTTATAAGGGGCGATGAAGCCCAGCATAAGATCCAGTCACAGTCACTCGGTCCGAGAGAAATGGTGAGAGAGAACACTGCTGGATCTATTATAGTGTTTACCTGAACGCCTCCAAACCACACCTTCATCCTGTTCTTAAAGGTCAGTTGATTTAGAAGAGTTAATGTTTATTTAAGGTGGTGCTTTGTGCACCAAACCACAGAAGCATTCAACCACATGTTTGTCAGTGCTCTGGCAAATTCTTTAAATATTTGGTGTACACTTTTGGAGGTGCAGTTATCATGTCTCAAGGGAAAACTTTCTGTGCTGCAAAGGAACTATGTCGTGATGTTTTGACTGAATACATCATGATTTTGTTTTCCGCGTGCCATTAGAATCCAACTAAAAATAACAAGTAAAATCAAATTAACTTAAGATTTAAAAGCCACAGTATGGTGTTTGTAAGTCTATAAGTCCTCCATTTTGTATTTGCAACATTAGCACATGTTGCTTCTTGTGTCATTCTGGAGAGTGATAGGCCAGTGCTGCTGCTTTCTAAGACTTTGTATGCATCATTGCAGGGGACTTTATCTGTAAACTGAGTCCTCCTCCTGTATGCATCATTGCAGGGGAGTGGTTGTAGTTGTAAGATAGCCAGGATGAACTTTACCTATCTAAGGTCACAGCAGGGTTACCAGCTTGAACAAAACTTAGGCCACTGTCTGCGTGGCTGATCTGGGGAGTGGCTTGGACACAGACGGTACGGGAAATATATTGTTACTTTAATCTTAATGTTCATTGCTGACCATTTTGTGAAACCTCTGCTGGGAATGTAAGCCGTGAGTTTTGAGGCTTGTTGGTTGGCCATCAGAGATTAGAATAAATAAGTAACAAATACTGAGTTTTATGCATTGATTAGTAGACAATTTATGGTTCCGTAGAGTATTATTTGTGTCTTGTTTAAAATATATTTCTATATAGGGGTCTATTGGCTAATGCAGTACAAGTACCACAGAACGATCACAAGTTAGCAGTGTGAGATAAAACAGAGAAGCCTAAACTTCAAAAAGTTTGCGTAAATTGGCAAACTCAAAAGTTACTAACCCTCAAAACGCATAACTTTTTTAAGGGAGTAATCAGTAAAGTAATTTAATTACTTTTTAAAGAGGAAACGAGTAACTGTAACTAAATACAAATTTCCAGTAACTAGCACAACACTGTTAGAGAGATACTATAAGCATGTTAATTATGGGCACCTAACAAGTGAATATGACGTAGCTGTTAATTAAGCATAATTTATTACATTATTTTTGTTTGGTCTAGCTGCTTGCCTGACAGTGTAACAACCCTCCAAAGTTCCAATCTCAATAACTGTACATGCATCCATTCACGCCAGCAGGGGCAGCAGTGAGCTTTGCAACCATTAAAAGCGGCGACTGTTAAAATCACCACTGTGCATGTCTGAAGAAACCACTTACTGATGATTTGTAGTCACACTGAGATTGTTGCAGAATCATCACATCAATCAATTATTATTATTTGTCACTTAAGACCTAAATGAGGGGCTCCAATTAAAGAAAACACAACAGGTGTGTGATGACTAACTACAAAAGACAAAAGAAAAACCACAATCAATCAATCAATCATCACTGTGATTGTCTGAAGAAACCACTTACCAATGATTTGTAGTCACACTGAGATTGTTGCAGAATCATCACATTTGATTATCAGGACTCTTTGAATTGACACCAAGTACAGGAGGGAAAAAAGGACTATAACATGTGAATTACTCTAAAACAGATGAGTTGGAAACACGGCCTACAAAAACATAACAAAAAAGAATGTTTGGTTAAAGAACACACCCTAATACAAACATGCAACTTACCTATCATCCTACCATGTGACATACCAGGTATGTTTTTTTGTTGTTGTGGTTGTTTAAACTACACCAGGTTTGGCACAGCCCGAAAAAACAACATGGCGCCACCCTGTGGACCCACCACCTGCAGGGATAGACATCGGGTGCAATTCCAACCGGGTGGCAGGCATAGGCGGGGACCTAAGCGGGCTGTCCCCTGACATCGTAGACTGGTTCTAGGGACGTGGAATGTCACCTCTCTGGCGGGGAAGGAACCAGAGCAAGTGCGGGAGGTGGCGCAGTACCAGCTAGATATAGTTGGGCTCACCTCTACGCATGGCACTGGGTCTGGAACCAAACTCCTGGAGAGGGGCTGAACTCTTTTCCGGAGTTGCCCAGGGTGAGAAGCGCTGGGCAGGTGTGGGGATACTCACAAGCCCCGGGTTGAGCGCCGTTGTGTTGGAGTACGAGAGGGTCGCCTCTATGCGACTTCGAGTCGCTGAGGGGAAGGCTCTGACTGTTGTTTGTGTTTATGCACCAAACGGCAGTTAAGAGTATCCGGCCTTCTTGGAATCGCTGGGGGGGTCCTGGAAGGGGTACCATCTAGGGACTCTATAGTTCTGCTGGGGGACTTCAACGCTAACGTGGGTGATGATGGAGAAACCTGGAAGGGGGTGATTAGGAGGAATGACTTCTATGCCCTATCTGACCCTGAGTGGTGCTTTGTTGCTGGACTTCTATGCTTGTCATGGATTGTCCTTAACAAACACCATGTTTGAGCATAGGGATGTTTATACGTGTACTTGGTACCAGAACACCCTAGGCAGTAGATTGATGATCAACTTTGTGGTCATATCGTCAGATCTGCGGCCGTATGTCTTGGACACTTGGGTAAAGAGAGGAGCTGAGCTGTCAACTGATCTCCACCTGGTGGAGGTGGTTGGGAACATGGAATCCGAGTGGGTCATGTTCAAAACCTCATTGTGGAAGTGGCTACTAGGAGTTGTGGTCAGAGTGTCATTGGTGCCTGTCGTGGCGGCAACCTAAGACCCCAATAAATTAACAAACAGATTTTTTTCATCCTTAGCAAGCCTAATATTTGCATCCTCAATAGTATGGATTGCATTTGTTGCCGGTAATCCATCTGAGAATGTGAATAGAGCTGTGTACAGACTCAGACTCTGTAGTCATCAATAAAATTGTACTTGATCTTTTCATGGTTTCTCCCTCTCATTAATTGGTTATTTTCTGTCATAGATTGAAATTATCTATTAAAAGAGCTACAACATTATTCTCCATTTAATCACTCAGTTGGTTTTCCATTTCTATTACCACCAGCCCAACTGCATCAATTTGTTGTATTCCTCTCTCAAGTCGAAACAAGTCCCACATTTTCCGAACAACTACCATGTCCTCTTCAATCTTTTCATAATCTTTTATTCTTTCATTTTCTGTATTTCCGTAGCCAGGAGTATCAATAATAGTGAGAGAGAATGTGACTTTATAATCCTCATCCAAAAATCTCATAAACAGATAGTGCTCGTTTATTTTTATTGGATTATAGACCAAACTTGAATAATTCCATCGCATATGATGACGGCATGCAACACAAATACAGCAGAAAGCTGGTTGCACTTTGCCCTGCTTCACATTGGAATGAATTCCATCCTACCGCAATCATTTTCTGTAGTTTTCTGTGCAGTTAAATTATGTGGAAGATGATGAACCACCGAAGAAGAAAACAGTTTGTTGCTTTCACCGTTTTGAGAAGGAAATACAATTATTTGATGTGTGGAAACCCTTTTTTTTCTGTCTACTACTCCTTTGTATATTAATCATCATGTGTGGCTTCTGCTCTTATCTTGGTGTAGAAATAACCATATATTTCCATATTATGATTTGCATTACGGCTTATTTAGAAATGTTTGGAATTTTTGTTTGAGCTATGAATACTTTTGAGATCAGCTTAGCTGAAGTAGTTAACAAATATGAATACAATCATTTACAACATGTAACAACAAGTACCCACTCGTAATGTTTTGTCCCGATCCGTAATTTGTTTGCCCCCCCTGCTCTATTGTTGTGTAAGCTACCGCATTGAAATTAGAGCAGTTTGTTTCTGTTGAACAATTTCAACTTCTATTGGAGGATTTGGGAGTTTGTTTTTTTACAGGACAAAATATTTAAATAAGTTGTCAAACCAGAAACACTATAATCTGTCAGACCAGTGACATAGGTGTGGTTGATTGCTTCTGTGGTTTGGTTCACAAAGCCTCCTAAATAAACCTTAAAGGCTCCAGTATTCTTAAAGCGAAAGTAAACTTTTTCTGTTTGCTTGGTTCTCTTTCGCTTGTTCTCCGAGGCTGTGGCGGTTTACTTGTTCGCCGAGGCTGTGATGGTATACTTGTTCGCTAATGTTTTGAGTTTGCTGTAGCTTACACCCCAATACAGCAGTGGGATCCAAATGTTACGGATCGTAACAAAACATTACGAGTTGTTACAAGTTTTAAAAGTGTTCATATTTTCTTTTACTTCTTCACATAAGCTGCTCCCAAAAGTATTCATGTTGTGCATCAGCAAAAAGAACGATAATAGATGTAAAACTCTGTAAAGAAGGAAATGTCTGTTTGCTGACATGTTGACTACAGGCAGGAAACATTGTCAAGCTAGAAACAGGAAGAGAAGGCTTTGTTGATCTGTTGACTAAAGTTGGTAAATCAAATGTGAAGGAGGTTGGTGCTGGGGAGAAATGCAGCAAGAAAGCCTGTTCAGGAAGTACTTTCAGAATTGTCTGTGAGAGAGTTTCAAAGGAGGGGCTAAATATCGACAACCCAGAGCTCTTGGTGGCGCTGACCATAAATTAAGCTACAATCTAGGTGACTGACGCCCCTCTCACTCGCGAAACGCACCTCTCATTCACGAGAGAATCTCGAGCCCACTCGACCTCTTAACTCGATTGGCGCACGCAATCTTCAGACGCGATAGAGCAGAGTGGAGCTGTCTCTTGATTTGATTAGCCCACGCAATCTAGAGACTGGATAACACCTCTTAATACTCTGTTTAGCATATTATTGTTCTGCTGCTGTTTTGATAGGAACATCAAATATCCAGTTGTTCATTTTAGCATAGTTTAGTGCAGTTGCCAATTTGATACAAACATATCAAATGTTTTGTTCATTTTAACAGATTACTGCTCTTCTGATATAAACATATCAACGTTTGGTTGTTCATTTAGCTTAAAGGAAACCATATTACTGTTCTGCTGCTACTTTGATACAAGCATACCAATGAACTGTCGCTCCTTTTAGCTTATAGGAAAGCATGCCGATATTGTAAGCTGATACTTTGTGTTTCGCAAATAAAAACCTTATGAGAAATAAACTGGACTCTGACTATTACAAAATAGTTTGGTGTTCTCTTAGGCTCTAAGACACCCTCGAAGAGCAGTACTCAGTAAGTTCACACATAGGAAACTGGAGCTGCGGCCCCTCGGCTGCTGTGAGTGTGTGAGCAGGGCCTCCCTCAGCTTCCTGTACCCTGAAACACCCTCTCTGCTGCTGCCGAACACAAGAGAACATAAGTGAAAGAGATTGAATTTTAGACATGGTCAGGGTAAACGGTGAACAACCCTAGAACAACGGGGGAGATTGCTTTGAGAATCAATCCGTAGGGCTGCTTGTTGTGCTGCCTCTCCCTCCAGGTGTTTGTCCTTCAACACAGGTGTTCTGGAAATCCAAGAGAAACCCTTTGGTGGAAAAACAGTACAAAAGTTGGGATAGGGGGAATAGGACTAGTGAACAGAGAGGGTGGCTTAGAGCCTAAGAGGATATAATGTACAATATCAGCATGAATGTGCACTCCTGTAAGCTAAATAAGGCCATAAGCACTCTTGCTTTTCCTATAAAAAAGAGCAACTCAACTTTTGATATGCTTATATCAAAGGAGCAACAGAACAGCAGTATAATGCTAAAAGGTACAGAACATTTGATATGTTCAGTCACCAGCAAGGTAGCTTAACTCATGGTCAGCTCAAACGTGGTCTTCGGACAGCGCCACCGAGAGCTCTGGGCGTTCGATATTTAAAGGTATTCTAGCCCCAAAGCCCCTCCTTTTGAACCTCTTTCACAGACAATTCTGAAAGTACTTCCTGAAAAGGCTTTCTTGCAACATTTCTCCCCAGCAACAACCTCCTTTAAATCTTTTTTACCAAATTTAGTCAACATATCAGCAAAGCCTTCTCTTCCTGTTTCTAGCTTGACAATATTTCCTGCCTGTAGTCAACATGTCAGTAAACAGCAGCAAACATACATTTCCTTCTTACAGAGATTTACATATTATCGTTATTTTTGCTGTTGCACAACAATATAATGCATCTTTTCTTATTCATTTGTGTAATAAAGTACTTCATTGTAGCTTTCCAGGTACACATAGACTATGTTGATTATATTGTAAACGTTTTGTTAGTTTATGATTGTTTATATTTTAATAGGTAGCCAATAGGTTTGCAAAAATATTGGGAATATTTTAAGGGGTCGGACAATTTCCAGTAAATTTCAGGAAAATGTACAAGGGAATTGAAGCATACTGGAGCCTTTACTCTCAAACACGGTTTCTTTTAAATCAGCTGACCTTGACAAAGATGAAGGTGTGGTTTGGAGGTGTTTATGGCAACATTATAACAGATCCAGCAGTGTTCTCTCTCACCATTTCTCTCTGACTGACTGGATCCTGTGCTAGATTAATTTTCACTGAGAAATATAGGTGAGATTTCTTTTTTATTATGCGTGGCTCATTTGAAAACCTCTTTGTTTAACTTTATTTATTTTATTATTCATCTCTCTCAATCATATCAAGGAAATGGATTGATGTAGAACTTTACATATGGTTTAGTACCTCATTGTAAACAGGAAGGAGTCCTCATTAAAGTAGTAAAAAAACATTTATACAACAAATATCCAAATGTTATATTTATATTTTATATATTTATTTCAGTAAAATTAAAGAACCAAGTGTATCTGATGATAAAACTGACTACATGCTCGATAGCTTGTCCGGATGAAAGGCTGTTTTTACTTTTATTTTTATTGACAAGCCAAAGCAATTAAATGTTTTGTTACATTTTATACAATCATTTTAAAACCTTTTTACTTATTTGATCTCATCAGTGTATATTTTGCTGGTAAACGCTCTCTTCATACACCACATCAGAAGTAAAATACAACACATAGGCACAATATGTTTGCCTTTGAATATAGATATTTGAATATAGATAAGCTTGGCTAAATTCCAGGTCAACAAATGAGGAACTTGTGGTTGAGTGATGAGATGATATTGTTGACGGGTGGAGATAGCAAAGTGTGCTGACGGTTCTCAAAGGATTACATTCCTGTTACATTACAGTTTAGTTTTGTGTGTCTGAGGACTTTGTCTTTCAAATTTTCAAACTGCGGAAGGGAGTTGTAGGCATAACCTCTCTTAATGGGGAAACTTTTCGTCCTTCCTGACTCGCCACCCCGTGTATTTTCATCCCCATGGAAACGGGACCTGAAGCAGCCGCGAACCAATATGGTCGGTTGCCTCGTGGGTTTGCTACGGTCCTTATGGGTCCCTTGTCTAAAAGAGGTCCTCCCTCGTGCCCACCCCGTGCTTTTCCTCTTGACTGAGGCGCCCAGCTACAGGCCCGGAGACCCCCTTCAAACGTGCTTCATCTCTTTACTCCCTATGTAGATACTCACTAGTCCTATTCCCCTGCCCCAACTTTTGTACCGTTATTCCACCAAAGGGAGAGGACTATAAGCATTGGGCAATCTTCTCTTATCTCTTTACCCGTGTTCAAGGACAAACACCTTGAGGGAGAGGCAGCACTATAAGCATCCCTACGGATCTCAAAGCAATCTCCTCCTGCTTGATCTCTTTATTCCCTATGTCCTTGTTGGGGTATGGGAATAGGACTAGTGAGTATGTACAAACAGTGTCTATAAGCATCCCTACGGATCTCTTCAATCTCCTCCTGCTTGATCTCTTTATTCCCTATGTTCTTGTTGGGGTATGGGAATATAAGACCGGAACTATTCTCCTCTTTATTCCCTAGTCCTTGTTAAGGTACAAACAATAATTCTCAGAGCCTTAGGAGAGGCAGCACTATAAGCATCCCTACGGATCTCAAAGCAATCTCTCCCTGCTTGATGTCTTTATTCCCTACCTGTCCTTCTTCTTCTTCTTCTTCTTCTTCTTCTTCTTCTTCTTCCCCGTTGCTCGTGTCGTTAACCGTTTACCAAGCCCAGACAATGTCTCAAATTCATTCTCTTTCTCTTACCTTCTTCTGTGTTAGCAGGAGACGGTGTTTCCGGGTAAAGGAAGCTGTGTGAGGGAGGCCCTGCTCACACATTCACAGCAGCTGCGGAGGGGAGGGGCCGCTGGTTTAGATTCCCGTGTGTGAGCTTACCGAGTTCCCCTGTTCGAGGGTGGCTTAGAGCCAAAGAGAAGACCGAACTATTTTGTAGTAGTTAAGGTATGTGAAAACCAGTAATTCTCAAAGCCTAGGAGGAGACAAAACTATTTTGTAATAGTCAGAGTCTCAGAGGCCAGTATTTATTTCTCAAAAAGTTTTTTTTTCGCTAAGCAGTGAAGCACAAATTAACAGGTTTCAATATCAGCATGAATGTGCTCACCTGTACACAAAAAAAAAACAAAAAAAAAAAGGTAAAATGTACGGCGAAAAACGGGCAGCTGTGGACGCCAGAGGAGAACCGTAAAAAGTTACGGTAAAGATTTTCTTCACGGAATACAGACAAAAACGGGCAGTTGTGGACGTCAGAATAAATCTGTAAAAAAAACATTAAAACTGTGAACAACTTTATAAAACAACCTGGAAAAAGAGTTTGGAAAAGTCAGGGAAAGGCTCTCACGAACATTGAGACTGTCATCAAAGTTGTAAATAATTGCTCTGATCATACTAGAGCCCATTTCACCTGTGAAACCATTGTCGGTCCAACTGCCCTACGAACCACAAGGGGATAAGTATACGGGAATAAATATTCTCACTCAAGGTGACTCTAATGTCAGCCAACCTGCATTATAAACTAAATTCAGCAGCGATAATAATGACCAAAAGAATCCAAAGAATGGGCAAAATATATGTAATCAACAACAGTAATACAGAAAATTCTATAGCAATCACACTGGTGCATGCTGGGAAGTCCCCACCCCCGGGATGCTGCAGTATGTATGACTAACGTTCTACAGTGAAAGCAACGAAATACTGCAATTTCTATTTCTGTAATGGGTATTGATTACAATATAAATGTATGACATTTTCTAATATCAATCTCAATTATAAACTGTAAAATTGTCAGGTATTTCTCATCACAGATTGAACACTTCTACAGGGAACATAAATAGGAAAGAGAGTGTAGGTTTTAAGGAACATTTGAATGTTACACTCAAATGTTTACAAATCCATTGGCTTTAGCCACACTTATGAGTTATTTTATCAGGGAAGATATAAAAATACTTCACATGTAAAGCAAGATCCAACACTAGCTTTATAAAAAATCCTTCATACAATATACTTTCATTGTATTTATACACATTCCTATTGTTACGTCCCCTCCTTTTGTGTAGTGTCCGTATGTATTGTTTTGGGGATATGTGTCTGTTGTTTTGTCTTCCCTTCTGTTTTTCCCTTCGCTATTCCCTTCATTCAGATTGCCGCCTGCTTGCCGTTGGTTCCCTCCCCCTCATCACCCACCATCAGCCATCTGTTGACAGACCAATCAAGAGCCGATCCGTCTAGATTTAAACCTTCTCCCCGCCAGTCTCGGAAGAGCGATAGTCTTGTATGCTGTATGTGTTTAGTAGTGTTTCAATTCGCTCTCTTCGCTAGGTCTGTCTATTTGGTGTTTTTGCTCGTGTTCGTTTGTGTAGGTTTAGTCCCTGTGTTGTTTGTTTGGTTGGTTAGCGTATTGTCTAGTTCGTTATATTGCCTGCTTTAGTCCTGTATTATATACAGTGTTTAGTTTGTTCCTTTCCCGTTTTTCCCCAGTTTTACCAGTACTCGGTACTGTGTTTTGTGTTTGTATTTCTCCCACTTCCCCCCTATTTCGCCCGTACAAGGTACGGTGCTTTGTTTTCTCCTGGAGCGCGGCTAGTTTAGATACCCGTGGGTTTACATTTAATCATCACGTAGTATCATACTCTGTTTAGGAACAGTAGGTTAGGAGCGGTGCCCCCCTCTGTACTTTTGACAGCAAGCGTGTGGTAGGCAGCTTAGCTTTTCTGTTTGTTTCTTTGATTTGGCACCGTTCGTATAGCCGTGGTATCCCTTTTTGCTTTTGTTTATCCCTGTAAATAAATACTTATATTCCTTCCATCTGGGTTTGGCTTACCTGTGTTTCACTCTCTCCACCACCGTGTATACATCTGGTTAAGTGTTCGATCTTTCCGCGCCCTAGATCAGCCATATAGCTGAAGGGTCGTAACATTTTTGGGGGCTCGTCCGGGATCTTTTACATCTGTAGTCTAACCAGATAAGGTTGACCTACCTCCCGGTAGTCACCAGAGTTGCTGGTGGTGGTATTGTGTCACGGGTGTAGTACTGTGGTACGTAAGTGAAGCATGGCTTTGTTTGAGCTGGAGGGCTTCCTGGCCCATCCGTCTTTGGATCAGCTCGACCTGTGTCGCAAGAGCGATTTGTTTGCCGTGGCCGAACACTTTCATGTCTCGGTGTCTAAAACGCTGTTGAAGGAAGAATTGAGGGAGAGTGTGGTACGGGGGTTAGTGGAAAAGGGGGTGTTTGAGCAGGGTGTGGCGGCTGCTGCTGCGTTGGACACGGAGGTGATCCAAACCCCTGGGAGAAAAGCAGCCACGCCCGTCGTGTTGTCCAGATTGAACCCTCTCTCCCGCGTATATCTCCCCCTTCACTTCCTTAACGTCAGATGCACTCCTGAAAATTCGACTGGCACGTATTCAGGTAGAGGCACAAGAAAAGGAGCGTACTGCGGACCACAAACTCAAGCTTGAGATCCGAAAATTAGAATTAGCTGCGGAGAGAGAAATGAGGAAGCTTGAACTGGAGGCTGCCCAGGTCAGACAGGCTACCTCCTCGACCCTAGCGGGCTCGCCCTCACATTCCTCTGCCCCGCCTGATCGTTTCGATGTAAGTAAGCACATTGCCTTAGTCCCTCAGTTCAGAGAAACTGAGGTGGATGCTTACTTCCCTGCTTTCGAGCGTATCGCCACCACTTTACATTGGCCAGAAGAGGTGTGGTCGTTACTGTTACAATGCAGGCTTACGGGTAAAGCTCAGGAAGTGGTATCCTCACTGTCGTTAAATGACAGCTTGTCTTACGAGATAGTAAAGTCCACTGTACTCAGGGCGTATGAGCTCGTGCCTGAGGCGTATCGCCAAAAGTTTCGGGGTCATAGGAAATCTCTTCACCGGACACATATGGAATTTGCTAGGGAGAAAGAGACCCTTTTCGACCGCTGGTGTGCGGCCAGTAAGGTCTCCGATATCGGCTCTCTCCGTGAGTTGGTGTTGCTGGAGGAGTTTAAGAATAACCTCCCTGAGCAATTAGTAACCTATTTGAGCGAGCAGAAAGTGACATCGTTGGCCCAGGCAGCAGTGTTGGCTGACGAGTTCGCTATAACCCACAAAAACCTCTATATTCCTGCACAGCCGGAACGTAAGGTTTCTCAAACAACCCCGATAAGAGCCTCGGTTACGCCTTCCTGGCGTTCGAAAGAGGAACGGGAGTGTTTTTACTGTCACAAAAAGGGTCACGTGATAGCTGATTGTATAATCCTAAAACGGAAAAGTCCGCCGTCCGATAAAAAGTTAAAAGAGGTTAGTTTAATCAACACTGTTCACCGTCCGGTTACTGTGATGCCTGCACCACCAAAGGAGTTGGCATTACCTGATGCTAGCTACCATCCCTTTCTTTTAGACGGGAAGGTGTCGTTGCTCAGCGATCCGACTGATCAGCGACCTGTCCGTATTCTACGAGACACGGGAGCTTCCCAGAGTTTTATTATGTCTGACGTTCTTCCCTTATCCAGTGAGTCTTCATGTGGCTCTAGTGTGCTAGTACAGGGAATAGAAATGGGATTCCTCCCTGTGCCTCTCCATACCCTTCGTTTGGACTGCAGTTTAATCAGTGGGGTGTTCAAGGTTGGTGTTCGTCCTACCTTGCCGGTGGGCGGGGTGACGTTCATCTTGGGGAACGATTTGGCAGGGGGCAGAGTAGTCCCTGTGTTGGAATTGCTGGAGCAACCAGAGATTCCGACCTCCGACCTAGCGCTGGGATTTCCCAACGTCTTCCCTGCCTGTGTGGTGACGCGTGCCCAGGCACGGAAACAGGGGGAAACTGTGTCCCTGTCTGACACCCTTCTGGCCCCTGTTCTGCGCGAAGATGATGCCGAATCACCGGCATCGAGTGATGCTGATAATCTCCATGTCAAAGAGACACATAGCAGCGAGGGTGAGTCTCTCCACAAAATTGTCAAACCCGCTACTCCACCATCGAGCAGGAGACCTTGGCCTTACTCCTCGCCCTTCAATTTTTTGAGGTATACGTGGGATCAAGCACTCTACCTGTGGTGGTGTATACCGACCACAACCCCTTGGTATTTCTAAATCAGATGTGCAACAAAAATCAGCGCCTGATGCGTTGGGCTCTAATGGCTCAAGGATTTAACCTTGAGATTCGGCACAAGAGGGGTTCTGATAATGTATGCGCAGATGCGTTGTCTAGGGTGCCTCCCTAGAGCGTTGGATTGGGGGGTGTGTGTGTTGTACTACTGTATTTGTACGCCATAGGAGGCGTCTTTTATGGGTGGGGGTGTTACGTCCCCTCCTTTTGTGTAGTGTCCGTATGTATTGTTTTGGGGATATGTGTCTGTTGTTTTGTCTTCCCTTCTGTTTTTCCCTTCGCTATTCCCTTCATTCAGATTGCCGCCTGCTTGCCGTTGGTTCCCTCCCCCTCATCACCCACCATCAGCCATCTGTTGACGGACCAATCAAGAGCCGATCCGTCTAGATTTAAACCTTCTCCCCGCCAGTCTCGGAAGAGCGATAGTCTTGTATGCTGTATGTGTTTAGTAGTGTTTCAATTCGCTCTCTTCGCTAGGTCTGTCTATTTGGTGTTTGTTCGTTTGTTCGTTTGTGTAGGTTTAGTCCCTGTTGTTGTTTGTTTGGTTGGTTAGCGTATTGTCTGGTTCGTTATATTGCCTGTTTTAGTCCTGTATTATATACAGTGTTTAGTTTGTTCCTTTCCCGTTTTTCCCCAGTTTTACCAGTACTCGGTACTGTGTTTTGTGTTTGTATTTCTCCCACTCCCCCTCTATTTCGCCCGTACAAGGTACGGTGCTTTGTTTTCTCCTGGAGCGCGGCTAGTTTAGATACCCGTGGGTTTACATTTAATCATCACGTAGTATCGTACTCTGTTTAGGAACAGTAGGTTAGGAGCGGTGCCCCCCTCTGTACTTTTGACAGCAAGCGTGTGGTAGGCAGCTTAGCTTTTCTGTTTGTTTCTTTGATTTGGCACCGTTCGTATAGCCGTGGTATCCCTTTTTGCTTTTGTTTATCCCTGTAAATAAATACTTATATTCCTTCCATCTGGGTTTGGCTTACCTGTGTTTCACTCTCTCCACCACCGTGTATACATCTGGTTAAGTGTTCGATCTTTCAGCGCCCTAGATCAGCCATATAGCTGAAGGGTCGTAACATTTTTGGGGGCTCGTCCGGGATCTTTTACATCTGTAGTCTAACCAGATAAGGTTGACCTACCTCCCGGTAGTCACCAGAGTTGCTGGTGGTGGTATTGTGTCACGGGTGTAGTACTGTGGTACGTAAGTGAAGCATGGCTTTGTTTGAGCTGGAGGGCTTCCTGGCCCATCCGTCTTTGGATCAGCTCGACCTGTGTCGCAAGAGCGATTTGTTTGCCGTGGCCGAACACTTTCATGTCTCGGTGTCTAAAACGCTGTTGAAGGAAGAATTGAGGGAGAGTGTGGTACGGGGGTTAGTGGAAAAGGGGGTGTTTGAGCAGGGTGTGGCGGCTGCTGCTACGTTGGACACGGAGGTGATCCAAACCCCTGGGAGAAAAGCAGCCACGCCCGTCGGGTTGTCCAGATTTAACCCTCTCTCCCCGCGTATATCTCCCCCCTTCACTTCCTTAACGTCAGATGCACTCCTGAAAATTCGACTGGCACGTATTCAGGTAGAGGCACAAGAAAAGGAGCGTACTGCGGACCACAAACTCAAGCTTGAGATCCGAAAATTAGAATTAGCTGCGGAGAGAGAAATGAGGAAGCTTGAACTGGAGGCTGCCCAGGCCAGACAGGCTACCTCCTCGACCCTAGCGGGCTCGCCCTCACATTCCTCTGCCCCGCCTGATCGTTTCGATGTAAGTAAGCACATTGCCTTAGTCCCTCAGTTCAGAGAAACTGAGGTGGATGCTTACTTCCCTGCTTTCGAACGTATCGCCACCACCTTACATTGGCCAGCAGAGGTGTGGTTGTTACTATTGCAATGCAGGCTTACGGGTAAAGCCCAGGAAGTGGTATCCTCACTGTCGTTAAATGACAGCTTGTCTTACGAGATAGTAAAGTCCACTGTACTCAGGGCGTATGAGCTCGTGCCTGAGGCGTATCGCCAAAAGTTTCGGGGTCATAGGAAATCTCTTCACCGGACACATATGGAATTTGCTAGGGAGAAAGAGACCCTTTTCGACCGCTGGTGTGCGGCCAGTAAGGTCTCCGATATCGGCTCTCTCCGTGAGTTGGTGTTGCTGGAGGAGTTTAAGAATAACCTCCCTGAGCAATTAGTAACCTATTTGAGCGAGCAGAAAGTGACATCGTTGGCCCAGGCAGCAGTGTTGGCTGACGAGTTCGCTATAACCCACAAAAACCTCTATATTCCTGCACAGCCGGAACGTAAGGTTTCTCAAACAACCCCATAAGAGCCTCGGTTACGCCTTCCTGGCGTTCGAAAGAGGAACGGGAGTGTTTTTACTGTCACAAAAAGGGTCACGTGATAGCTGATTGTATAATCCTAAAACGGAAAAGTCCGCCGTCCGATAAAAAGTTAAAAGAGGTTAGTTTAATCAACACTGTTCACCGTCCGGTTACTGTGATGCCTGCCCCACCAAAGGAGTTGGCATTACCTGATGCTAGCTACCATCCCGTTCTTTTAGACGGGAAGGTGTCGTTGCTCAGCGATCCGACTGATCAGCGACCTGTCCGTATTCTACGAGACACGGGAGCTTCCCAGAGTTTTATTATGTCTGACGTTCTTCCCTTATCCAGTGAGTCTTCATGTGGCTCTAGTGTGCTAGTACAGGGAATAGAAATGGGATTCCTCCCTGTGCCTCTCCATACCCTTCGTTTGGACTGCAGTTTAATCAGTGGGGTGTTCAAGGTTGGTGTTCGTCCTACCTTGCCGGTGGGCGGGGTGACGTTCATCTTGGGGAACGATTTGGCAGGGGGCAGAGTAGTCCCTGTGTTGGAATTGCTGGAGCAACCAGAGATTCCGACCTCCGACCTAGCGCTGGGATTTCCCAACGTCTTCCCTGCCTGTGTGGTGACGCGTGCCCAGGCACGGAAACAGGGGGAAATTGTGTCCCTGTCTGACACCCTTCTGGCCCCTGTTCTGCGCGAAGATGATGCAGAATCACCGGCATCGAGTGATGCTGATAATCCCCGTGTCAAAGAGACACATAGCAGCGAGGGTGAGTCTCTCCACAAAATTGTCAAACCCGCTACTCCACCATCGAGCAGGAGACCTTGGCCTTACTCCTCGCCCTTCAATTTTTTGAGGTATACGTGGGATCAAGCACTCTACCTGTGGTGGTGTATACCGACCACAACCCCTTGGTATTTCTAAATCAGATGTGCAACAAAAATCAGCGCCTGATGCGTTGGGCTCTAATGGCTCAAGGATTTAACCTTGAGATTCGGCACAAGAGGGGTTCTGATAATGTATGCGCAGATGCGTTGTCTAGGGTGCCTCCCTAGAGCGTTGGATTGGGGGGTGTGTGTGTTGTACTACTGTATTTGTACGCCATAGGAGGCGTCTTTTATGGGTGGGGGTGTTACGTCCCCTCCTTTTGTGTAGTGTCCGTATGTATTGTTTTGGGGATATGTGTCTGTTGTTTTGTCTTCCCTTCTGTTTTTCCCTTCGCTATTCCCTTCATTCAGATTGCCGCCTGCTTGCCGTTGGTTCCCTCCCCTCCTCACCCACCATCAGCCATCTGTTGACGGACCAATCAAGAGCCGATCCGTCTAGATTTAAACCTTCTCCCCGCCAGTCTCGGAAGAGCGATAGTCTTGTATGCTGTATGTGTTTAGTAGTGTTTCAATTCGCTCTCTTCGCTAGGTCTGTCTATTTGGTGTTTGCTCGTGTTCGTTTGTGTAGGTTTAGTCCCTGTGTTGTTTGTTTGGTTGGTTAGCGTATTGTCTAGTTCGTTATATTGCCTGCTTTAGTCCTGTATTATATACAGTGTTTAGTTTGTTCCTTTCCCGTTTTTCCCCAGTTTTACCAGTACTCGGTACTGTGTTTTGTGTTTGTATTTCTCCCACTTCCCCCCTATTTCGCCCGTACAAGGTACGGTGCTTTGTTTTCTCCTGGAGCGCGGCTAGTTTAGATACCCGTGGGTTTACATTTAATCATCACGTAGTATCATACTCTGTTTAGGAACAGTAGGTTAGGAGCGGTGCCCCCCTCTGTACTTTTGACAGCAAGCGTGTGGTAGGCAGCTTAGCTTTTCTGTTTGTTTCTTTGATTTGGCACCGTTCGTATAGCCGTGGTATCCCTTTTTGCTTTTGTTTATCCCTGTAAATAAATACTTATATTCCTTCCATCTGGGTTTGGCTTACCTGTGTTTCACTCTCTCCACCACCGTGTATACATCTGGTTAAGTGTTCGATCTTTCCGCGCCCTAGATCAGCCATATAGCTGAAGGGTCGTAACACCTATCTGAAAGAAATAGCATATACACTTGTAAAATATAATTCATCCATCCATCCATTTTCCGCCGCTTATCCGGTGCCGGGTTGCGGTGGCAGCAGGCTCAGCAGGGTATTCCAGCAGTCCCAATTCCCCAGCAACGCTTTCCAGATCCTCCTGGAGGATCCCGAGGCGTTCCCAAGCCAGACAAGATATATAATCTCGCCAGCGTGTTCTCGGTCTGCCCCGGGGTAGTAGGGCGTGCCTGGAAAACCTCCAACGAGAGGCGCCCAGGAGGCATCCTAATCAGACGCCCGTACCACCTCATCTGGCTCCTTTCGACGCGAAAGAGCAGCGGCTCTACTCTGAGCTCCCTTCGGATGACCGAGCTCTTTACCCTATCCCTAAGGCTGAGCCCAGCCACCCTACAGAGGAAACACATTTCAGTCGCTTGTACTCACGATCTTATTCTACCGGTCACTACCCAAAGCTAATGACCATAGGTGGAGGAGAACTATGGCCTCAGACTTGGAGGTGCTGACTTTCATCTTGACCGCTTCACACTCAGCTGCAAACCGCTCCAGTGCATGCTGAAGGTCACAAAGTAAAATATAATACGGTTTCTTTCTGTTTTAAATCTAACTGACACAAAACGGAGAATTGGAGCAGCGGGTGCGGTGTTGCAGTCGCTTTATCGCACCGTTGTGACGAAGAGAGAGCTGAGCCAGAAGGCAAAGCTCTCAATCTACCGGTGAAATGAAATGACAGTCAAATCAAATGTAATCTGCGAATTGCATTTTGAAATTGCAATACTTTAATGTTATGCTGTGTTTATTTGAACCAGTGATTCATGTAAAATGAACCAATTATCTAAGGTTTATGTTAACTGTATCCAAGCAATTGAAAAAAGGTTGTTACGTTTTGTAAAAAGTGAATTTTGATGATAAGCTTTTAGTCTTTTGTCTAGAGATTTGAAAAATTACCACAAAGTTCTGGAATTAGTGTCAAAGCGAATGTTACAAACTGTAATATAATATATACAATAATTTTATGCATGTCCTACTCCCTGTAAAAAAATTTAAGTTAAAACACTGTTTTTAAATATACATATCTAAATATTTTAAAAAGATTCAGCAAAGGGAAAACATAATTTTTTTTATTAAACTGGATAGCTAAAGGTTTGCCCTGCTTATTTAGTATATGAAAATGCTATTTTGTTGGTACCACATGGCCAAGCAATTTAAATATGTTCTTACTTATCACACCACGATAACTGAAAAACCTTTCTTCTGATTATATCTGAGTAATATTGTTTATACATGTTGGCAGTAGGGGTATGTTGGTCTTGTTTGTACATGCTCCCTCTCTCTTGATACACCATTTCAGTTTATCCTACTAGGGGTGATGTAGGAGAGAGCTACTAGGGGTGTTGATGTAGGAGAGAGCTACTAGTGGTGTTGATGTTGGAGAGAACTACTAAGGGTGTTGATGTTGGAGAGAGCTACTAGGCGTGTTGATGTTGTAGAGAGCTACTAGGGGTGCTGACGTTGGAGAGAGCTACTAGGGGTGTTGATGTTGGAGAGAGCTACTAGGGGTGTTGATGTTGGAGAGCTACTAGGGGTGCTGATGTTGGAGAGAGCTACTAGGGGTGTTGATGTTGGAGAGACAATACATGAGTAACATGGGGTAGAGAGATGAGCTGGTACTGTTGATGTTGCAGGGGGCTACTAGGGGTGCTGATGTTTCTTCATGGATAACATTCCTGTTTCATCCCACGCTTTAATTTCAGAAGACGTAATTGTGGACCTGAGGATTGTATCTTGCAAATTTTTTTGAATTCAGTGTTTATGTAATAAATTAATCATTTATTTTGACATACTCTACAGGCTTTGTTGGTAATATTGTTTCTGTAATTTTTTAGGTCGGTCATCCGTCGTAGTTGTTCATATTGTTACTATTATCATTAGTAAAGAAAGCCCTTTCCCCCGTGTGAAAATACATTTAAATGACAAAAACACTTCACCTGTTGGATGAGTTGGTCAAAGTTTTTGTTTATTGAAATAATTATATGAATAATGATCTTCTTTTTTTTTTACAGAGCCAGCAGTAAAGAAAAACAACTATATAATATGTGAAATCAAAGAGCATAACAGGAAACATGTGAGTAGGGTTTAAACTAATTTGTTAAACAGTACTGAGGTGTCACTGCTCAAACCCCATTGACATGGTAACATAATTTCTTTTTAAATTCAGTGCTCATTTAGTAATTAATGAAATACCTTATTCTAAGATGACTGTATATGAATTTTTCAGCAGTGACCTTTTTTTAAACTGCAGTAATACAAACGTAAACATTTATTTATACATTTGTCAATGTAATGAGCAGCTTATTGGTGCGTGATTAAACAGCCTCTTTAAAGAGCTATGTTATTTGTATATAAAAATAAGACCCTTAACGCAAACGGTTTTTATTAATTCTGAGGGCTGAAAGTGCATCAATTAAAATCATTTTCATTGTTTTTAAACTAAAGAATTCAAATTGTCCCCACAGTGTCCGTCATTTTCAGTATGAAACTAATAGGTTTGTGTTTCACAGGGCTGGTGAAATACCACACAGATTTAAAGACCTCCCAGTCAGTAAACTTAGTGAAGGACCCCCAGCTCGTTATCAACTGGTTCCAAAGAAGGAGAGTTTAGATGGTAAAGATGAAGCAGATTCTAGACTAACAAGATGGACTGTTGGAGAGAGAGATCCCACCAAACCCAACAAAACCATCCTGCTGGTAGGAGAAACTGGAACAGGGAAGTCTACTCTCATCAACGCCATGGTTAACTATGTTATGGGAGTAGAGTGGGAGGATAAAGTCTGGTTTGAGATTGTAGAGGTGGGTAAACAGCTTCCAGCAAAGAGACACACATCAGATATAAAGGTGTATGAGATCTTTGGATTTGAAGATCGTAAAGTCCCTTACTCTCTAACCATCATCGACACTTCTGGACACGCAGCCACAGAAAACAAAGGTGCAATGGACAAACAACGTTTCAAGATCACTCAGCAATTGCAAGATTTGTACCAGCCAGGAAAAATAATTCAAGAAGTTCATGCAGTGGGATTAGTGTTAAAAGAAAGTACAAATCAACTGAGCAATAGACAGCAGTACATCTTTAATTCAGTTATTTTTGAATTCGGCAGAGACATAGAGAATAACTTTATAGCCCTCCTCACACATTCCACTGGCATGCCAACCCCTAGCGCTGTCCTGGCTCTTGAAGAAGCAAAAATAAAATGTGCCAAAGATGAACAAAATCAGACAGTTCACTTTCTCTTCAACAACTACCAATGCACTGACAACACAACAAAACTGACATTTTCACAGTTATTCTGGAGTGTAACAGGGGAAGGGATGAAAGGATTATTTAGTTTTCTTCATCTGGCACCCCCTTTAAAATCTAACAGCACAGAGCGTAAAAGGCTCACTGCTTGCATTAAAAACTTACAGGACAGAATAGAGTTGATAGAAATGAAACACAAGGAAAACCGACAAACTCAAGATGTTCTGGAGAAACATAAGCTAGTTATTCAAAACAAGCAGAAGTTAATCGATGACACCTTGGAGAAATGCAATTCTCTAATGCAAAGCAATGAATCAGCGTACGCCACTCGTAAGTTAATTAATGGAACCATAGAAATGTACAGGGAGATCATAGAACAACAAAAAGAAGCAATGGAAATAATTCATAGTTTAATTATTGAAGTGAACCAGCCATACAAAGAAAGAGTCTCTATCAAGTCCTCATTGGACAACAAAGCTGTTTGCTGCACAGTCTGTGAAGAGACTTGTCAGTATCCACACTGTGCACAAGCTGTAAGTCCATGGACTAGTGAGGTCTTTATAAAAGGCAAATGCACTTCATGCACCAGGAAGTGTGACTACACCAAGCATGTTGAAGATACATGGATGTATGTCAGCAAGACGAAGACGGTATCGAAGAACCTTGAAGATATTAATAAAACATGTACAGCACAGAAGAAAATGGGGCACAAACAGTCGCGGAAAGACAAAGAAAACCATTCGATTAAGTTGAAAATCGACCAACTGAAGATGGACAGTGAAAGTCTTAAGGAAGGACTTGGGGAAAGGGAACGTATATTATTATGTTTGTCAAAAGAAATGAAGGCACTTGATTCAGATAAAGCCAGATGGGTTGAAGAGGCCTACCAGCATGTTGTTAAACTGGAGGAGATTTCTCTGAACACACGCTCTATGTCCACATGCACCTATCTGGACTTCCTGCTTGATAAGATGAAGGAGACAGGAGACATGGAGAAGATCCAGAGACTGGAGGACATTAAGAGACAAGGTAAGGAGGGACAGAAATAATAAATGTATTTATTATATTTACCTTTCCTATCCCCTTTTGCTCTTCCCCACAATGTATTTACTTCTGGTATGAGGCTTAGTTTGTTTGTGTGTAGGGAGAGTTAGTATACGACTGTGTTACATTCAGCTAATTGAAAAATATCCAGGAGAATATCCTTACCTGCTTTGATTTTCGGTTGGATTGTGGCCTACAGTCCGCTTTCATCTACAGTGTATTTGGACTTTTGATTGGGTGGACGAGACATGTTTCGATGGGCTGAGACATTTATATTTACTAAAAACGCACCCCAGAATATTTTTTTGGGAAGGACTTTTTTCCAGTAAGACAGTACCACCTCCACGTAATCAAACAGACTCTTCACAGGCTTGGTTCTTTATGATTTTGTTTGTTTTTGCTGTGTTCACAGAGCCCAGTCAACCAAACATGTGTTTAAAACCAAAGACCATTATGGACACCAGGTAAGTAGCTTCAATCAATTTACTTGCACAAGTAATCAACAGAATAATTTGCTCCATTGAAAATGTAGCATTACAGTAAAGGTTTAGACTCGCCATTTGAGAATATAAAAGAAAAGGCAGGATAACATTACGCAGGGCTCTGTGACTATGGCTTTCTAAATCGTGTTTAAACTGTGTGAAGTCCATGGAGCAATTCATTCTCTCACGTCACGAGCATGCACATTTTATGAGATAACTGATGTCAATGGAATAGCAGTATTTTCTTTTTCACTTAAACAGGAATGAACTCAAACTTGGAAAATCAGTTTTTACATTTATTAATAAAAATAGTAATGATTGATTGTTTATTGTTAGCACTTTTCACTCAAAGCACTTTACAAATTGGTCCCCAATTAAGTACACACAGAGACATAACGAGTAACAGTTTCACTTGACTGCATGCTGCACGTTATTTGTGCTGGTTGCAGGTGATTCGATAAAGCCTTTGATTTCAGACTCAAATAAAATTATATAATATTACAAGAAATGAAAAAGTAGAACTACTGCCTTCAGATCCCAATAAGCAGCATTTCCTCTTCTTCATGTCAGTCTGACTGCCAGACAACTTGATAAAATAAATTGAAGAAGTATTACAGGAAGAGTAGCTAGTTTGGAAATGGGGTTGTGGATTCTCCTACAGGGAATATTTGATCATCTTTGATGTTTGTCTTTTAGCTGTAGTAGGACTATAATGCATATGTTTTACTACCTGCCAATTCATACTGAATAATAAAGTGACTCTCTAAGCCATTAGATTTCTAAACTAGGAGAACACGTTCTTAACCCCTGTATAGTGCCTGTGTTTTTGCTACTTTTCCAATGTTCGCAAGTCTGATGGACCCATAACAATATCGGGTTGTTCAAATCAAAGCCATAAACTATTTATGTAAAAAATACTTCACAGATGTTGACTTTATTGATTTATCAATTAATCAACTTAATCAGAAAAACTGTAAGCTACAAGTGAGACTGATTTGTTTGTGTTTCCCAGATTTAAAGACATTAAATGCACTAAAGTCTGTGAAAGGCCAAAAGCTCGATATCAACTGATCCCAAAGAAAGACTGCTTGGATAGTAAAATAGAAGCAGAGGCCATGCTCAGACGATGGACCTTTGGAGAAAAAGATTCAAGCAAACCCAACAAAACCATCCTGCTGGTAGGAGAGACTGGAACAGGGAAGTCTACTCTCATCAATGCCATGGTTAACTATGTTATGGGAGTGGAGTGGGAGGATAAAGTCTGGTTTGAGATCATAGAGGAGAATAAAAGAAGTCAGTCAGAAAGTCAGACGTCGGAGATCACTGTCTATGATATCTTTGGATTTGAAGGTGAAAAGGTCCCCTTTTCTCTGACCATCATTGATACTCCTGGGTATGGAGAGACAGGAGGGAGGAATGTAAGCAAGCTAATTGCTGAGAAGCTGCATGAACTGTTTACTTTAGGAGATGGAGTTCATGAAATGAATGCTGTGGGTCTAGTTGTGAAGGCAGGAACAAACAGATTAGTTGAAAACCAGAGGTACATCTTTGATGCAGTTTTGTCTTTGTTTGGCAAAGACCTGGAAGAGAACATTGTGGCCCTCATAACCCACTCTGATGGAGGAATAGAGACAAATGCACTGCAGGCCCTCAAAGACGCAAACTTCAAGTGTGCCATGGATGAAGAGGAACATCCAGTTAATTTCTTGTTTAATAACCGCCAGAAAGACAACTTCAGTGTTATACAAAGAGAGGAGGTCACAAAATATGCCTGGAAAACAACAACTGATGGAATGAAAGGATTTTTAAAGTTAATAGAGAAAGCAGAAACACAGAAACTGTTTATGACTACAGAGGTTATTAAGGAGCGCATGCAGCTGGAAGCTCACGTTAACGCATTGCAAGAAAGAATTGACTTCATAGAAAAGCAGCAGGATACAATTGTTCAGAATAAAAATGGTCTGGATAAACATAAAGAAGAAATGAGGACCAACAAGAACTTCTCATACACCGTTGAAGAGTCTTATAAAGAGAAAGTCTCCATGGAGGACAAAGGACCCCTTTTGGTGTGAGGTCATGAAAGAAAAACATTGTACAGTATGCCCTAAAAGGTGTCCCTACAGGGAGCATATCAGAGACAATCACAAATATGAGATTGTAAGTTACAAAATATGTTGATGAGTTGAAGAAAACTGACACCTGATTGGACAGGGCAGTCGTTTCAGTTCACAGGTCAAATGTTTAAACCAACTGGAAATATGTATTTTTCAAATTTAGTGTTATCTTTATGAAATATAATTGTCTGTTTATTTCTCCTCAATGTGCATCTGTACAATATTATAATTTCCTATTGTTTTAATACTGACAAATGCTTCATTATATGTATAGCTTATTTAACCTGGGTAATACAAAACAGAAATATAAACATTAAAGAGTTACGTCTGAGCAGAAACAGTAAAGAGTGACCCAAGAGACAGAAAAAATATTGGTATCGGTAAAATATGGAAAAGAACAGTAACTAGTAACGGACCCTTTTAATTTTTCAGTAACTGTAATTTAGTTACGCAAATGTGTAGAATAATGCGATACATTATTTTACTTTCCAACATTGCTCTCTAAGCATACTAACTTAAGGATAAATGGGAAAGTAATTTAAAAAAATGCATCTTCAATCAGGAAAGAAGGAAATAATTCAGCAAATCAATCTTAGAACCTTTACTAACTATGTTATTTAGTTTATGTTATATAGATGTATGAAAATTAGGTCTTACATCAATTTCATTTATGGTGAAAATGCTTTTATACAGCCAAGGGCTATATGATATCAATTGTGGTGATTGATATGAAGTATATTTATATCTGACTTTGTTGATCTGTAATAGGCCCGGTTCTAGAATGCATTCTCTGACTGATGGTGAGGGGGCAACATAATTGTAATGTAATTAGGGAATGAGTTGTTTTGATGAAATAAAAATGTAACTAATGTTATTTTGGAAAAGCAGATAGGTTCATCTATTGCAGTGTAACTAAAAATAAAGGGAGTTGTTAAATGGAAACGGAATGAGACGTCGAAAAGGAATGAGACATCGAAAAGGAATGCGCTTTTAAATGTGTTGTTTGTTAAATTGATTTAAAGTTGGATTTATTAATGTATATGTTAATGCAATATTTAATTAATTGATTTAATTAACATTTAATAAAACACGTTGTTATTAGTTTTATTATTACATTAATAAAATATATATATTAAATAAACGTTTTGTAAATTCGATTTTAAAATTCACCCATTTACACAAGACTTAATAAACTGCTTTTTAAATGTGTCTTTTAAATTTCGAATTAATAATAAGGGAAGGAACCACTTTATTACTTTTCACTTGACACTCTGCGTCCTCCATGGGTTTATACTTCTGCGAAGCAGCAAGTAAACAGCTCTGCGTAGCTTCGAAGGGCAGGAGTTTCTGGAAAGCAAAGCCCACCGAGGCCCGCCGAGGTGTTCACGGTGAGTCCTCCCAAATCCTAACAGCCCGTTGTGCGAAGCGTCTTTTCAGTGCGTCAAACAATCGCTGATTGGTTGAGCAGGGTAGGAAGCAAATAGATATTCCGTAATGGGTCTCACTAAAAACCCGGTGATTGGACTTTCGGCAAGATGGCGTGCTGAGTAGCTGCATGGTTGTGAGCTCTCATGAATTTCCTCGAAGTATACTTTAGAAATTGAAATGCCTTGGTCAAAAGTTTAATTTGTTGACCTGTAACAGTCGACATGCCAGGTGGCAAAAATAAAGAAAAGAGTGCAGATCTTTTTAATGTTATGGATTTGGAGCAGGAAGAAAGATGGGAATTTGACCATCGTTACGCTTGTGTACCCGAGAAGATGGAAACCGCCGTTAGCAAAGAAACGTTTACTTCTGGAAAGTGAGACGGAGACACCTCCAACGACTCCCTCAAGGATACACAAGTCGAAGAAATATCGTGAGGATGTAGACGACGTGACAAGTGCGGCCATTCTAGAAGCCGTGATTAATTTGACAAAAAGATTTGATGCTCAAGATAAAACCTTATTAGAACTTTGCGCAAAAATGGAAAAGAATTGTGTCTTAATTTCGAATGTGTCAGCTGAAGTGATGCCGTTGACACCGTGCACATAATTGGCAGAAAGGAAGAAAATAAAACAAGGCAAGTTATTATTCAGTTTACCAAACGTGAACAAAGAAATGAGATTTGGAGGTTGTCCAAAGATTCTTCAATCTGTAAGGATGCTGCTGTCCACTTCTCTGAGGATTTAACGATGCTAGCAAGCTAGCAAGAGACGCGCTTTGGCCGCAGATCAAAAAAGCAAGAGAAGAAGGGAAAGTTGCTTATTTCCGCGGTCCATATGGGTTTATCGACAAGAAAAGACTTTATGTTGGAGACTCAGCATAAATAGAATGGTAATGCCATGGTGTGCTCGACAGAAGATTCCAGTACAAGGGGGATGATTAATTCTGAGGGTTTTACAATATCTGCCTACTAGTTTCTAAGCTTTAAAACAATACTTACATTGTATACTTTTAGTTTTGTGGTAGGGTTAACATTTTTATTTTCTTATGTTTTCATTAAAAAACAAGTTATCATTTAACTCTTTGAATGCAAGAGGGCTAAAAGACAATGTGAAGAGAAAAGCAACGTTTTTGTTTTGCAAAAGCCAGAAGGCACATATTACTTTTTTGCAGGAGACACATTCTTGTGCTGACAATGACTCTTTTTGGATTAATCAGTGGGGTGACAAGATTGTGTTTAGTCCTGGGTCAAACAGATCTGCAGGTGTAGCTATGTGTTTTAACAATTGCCCAGGGAATATAGTCACCTTTCAAGCTGATGTAGAAGGTCATTGGTTAATAGCGGTTTTGAACATTGAAGGTACCTTTTTAATTTTAGTCAATATATATGGCTTTAACAGTTCAATGCAAAATGCACTTCTTTTGACAAAAATCACAGACAATATTACTGAGCTTAAGGCACTTTATCAAACGAATTTCATTTTGGTGGGAGGTGATTTTAACATTGCTCCAAATTATCTTGTTGATAGATATTCGAGCAGATACACAGACAATCATTACAACAGCACTCTACTTGATTTTTGCCCCCTGAACTCTTTGATAGATATATGGAGAGAACTACATCCTAATGTAAGTCAATTTACTGGGATAAAACCAAATGGAAATAGTAAATCTAGAATAGATTTATGGATGGGAACGCATGAGTTCTTATATTATGTATCAAGCCCGGATGTTTCAATCTCTAGTACTCCCTTGACAGATCACTGTCTTATCTCTTTAGTATTAAAACCTAATAATACTGCTACAAAAAAAAAGAAAGATTATTGGAAATGTAATGCAAATGTTCTAAAAGATCCAGATTACTGTAAGAAAGTAAAATTGTTACTGCAGGATATAAAGAATGATGCAGATATAACTTCCCATGGGTGTAAATGGGAATTTTTCAAGTTCAAGGTTAGGGAATTGTCTATTCAATTTAGTAAAATTATATGTAAATTACAACAAGAGACAGAAATTAATCTGATTCAAAATCTGAATGATTGTTGTAGCAATTTGTTTATATCCAAAGAAAACAAGCAAGAATTGATTTCACTACAGGCCCAATTGGATGAGTTATATTTAAATAGAGCCCATGGTGCTTTTATAAGGTCTAGAGCAAAATGGATAGAGCAAGGTGAAAAAAAACACGTGTACGTGAAATCATATGACGTAGAACATGTGGGGATTGATCATATTTTTACATCAAACCTTACACACACGAAGGGTATACAATCTCAAAAGGAATATATTACCCTTACACAGATGTAATCTGACTTGCTTGAAACATGGTACATGGTGGTGTTAAAATAACATTAGTAAACCTTTCAAAAAGGATTCTACCTATAAACCCAGACTTCACAAATTCATAATGCTTGCAATTATTTTTCAAATAAGCCACATTTGCATTAAATATGTAGATTATAACAAATATGCCACAATTCCTTGCTGCAATTGCTCATGCATGCTGATTGCAGCAAGGCATTGTGGGATATTAGTTATTTGTGAGGTTTCGGTTTATAGATGGAATCCTTTGAAAAGGTTTACTAATGTTTTTTAGCACCCTGGACTGTGCACCATGTTTGGCTGATACAGTGCATCCGGAAAGTATTCATACCCCTTCACTTTTTCCACATTTTATTATGTTACAGCCTAATTCCAAAATGGATTAAATAAAAAAAAATTCTCCACATTCTACATACTATACTGCATAATGACAAAGTGAAAAAAGTTTTTTTGAATTTTTTGCAAATGTATTAAAAATAAATATCACATGTACATGAGTATTCACACCCATTGCTGTGACACTCAAAATTGAGCTCAGGCGCATCCCGTTTCCACTGATCATCCTTGAGATGTTTCTACAACTTGATTGGAGTCTACCTGTGGTAAATTCAATTGATTGGACATGATTTGGAAAGGCACACACCTGTTTATATAAGGTCCCACAGTTGTCAGTGCATGTCAGAGCACAAACCAAGTTATGAAGTCCAAGGAATTGTCTGTAGACCTCTGAGACAGGATTGTATCGAGGCACAGATCTGGGGAAGGGTACAAAAAAATGTCTGTAGCATTGAAGGTCCCAACGAGCGCAGTGGTCTCCATCATTCCCAAATGGAAGAAGTTTGGAATCACCAGGCCTCTTCCTAGAGCTGGCCACCCGGCCAAACTGAGCAATCGGGGTAGAAGGGCCTTGGTCAGGGAGATGACCAAGAACCCGATGGTCACTGACAGAGCTCCAGTGTTCCTCTGTGGAGATGGGAGAACCTTCCAGAAGGACAACCATCTCTGCAGCACTCCACCAATCAGGCCTTTATGGTAGAGTTGCCAGACGGAAGCCACTCCTCAGTAAAAGGCACATGACAGCCCGCATGGAGTTTGCCCTAAAGGCACCTAAAGGACTCTCAGACCATGAGAAACAAAATTCTCTGGTCTGATGAAACCAAGATTGAACTCTTTGGCCTGAATGCCAAGCGTCATGTCTGGAGGAAACCAGGCACTGCTCATCACCTGGCCAATACCATCCCTACAGTGAAGCATGGTGGTGGCAGCATCATGCTGTTGGGGTGTTTTTCAGTGGCAGGAACTGGGAGACTAGTCAGGATCAAGGGAAAGATGAATGCACCAATGTACAGAGAGCTCCTTGATGAAAACCTGCTCCAGAGCGCTCTGGACCTCAGACTGGGGTGAAGGTTCACCTTCCAACAGGACAACAACCCTAAGCACACAGCCAAGATAACAAAGGAGTGGCTTCGGGACAAGTCTGTGAATGTCCTTGAGTGGCCCAGCCAGAGCCCAGACTTGAACCCGATTGAATATCTTTGGAGAGATCTGAAAATGGCTGTGCACCGACGCTCCCCATCCAACCTGATGGAGCTTGAGATGATCTGCAAAGAAGAATAGGAGAAACTGCCCCAAAATAGGTGTGGCAAGCTTGTAGCATCATACTCAAGAAGACTTGAGGCTGTAATTGCTGCCAAAGGTGCTTCAACAAAGTATTGAGTAAAGGGTGTGAATACTTATGTACATGTGATATTTTATTTTATTATTTATAATACATTTGCAAAAAAAAAAAAAAAAAACTTTTTCACTTTGTCATTATGCGGTATTGTGTGTAGAATGTTGAGAATTTGTTTTTATTTAATCCATTTTGGAATTAGGCTGTAACATAATAAAATGTGAAAAAAGTGAAGGGGTATGAACACTTTCCGGATGCACTGTATATTGTGTATAGCCTACAAAACTTTAAGTTTCTATCTGCCTAATCCTAACAAAGTATACCTAACAAAGTATAGGCAGGGAAGGTGGTTGTAATCTGTTGTACTGAAGTACACGATGTCACGTTCTTGTGCCAGGACAACATGCTGTAGAGTAATGATAAAAACTGTATTTTGAGAGTTTAGCTACGCTTACAGATTTTATACACTAATTAAAACATTTAACTTGAATTTAACAGTTTAATCTTTTTTTTAAATGACACGTTATAGTTATTCGCAGTAACAGGTTTTTCATGTGATTTTACATTAGACATCTAAATTCAGTCTTTTTGTAATTGTATCAATATTTCTGTGTACTTTAAAAATACAGGAATATTCTGTAAAATAAAAAGGAAAAAATACGTACAATTACCGATTTTCTTTTACAGTGTAGGTCTCTCATCCAGCCCTTATCCAGTAAGGGTAACTTAGTGATGGTAAAATTATTATCATTATTTTTAGATAGTTTCTCATTATTTTCAGACACTATGTTGATTATTTTGATACAAGTCATTCATTATTTTGAGGTACTAAGTTATTATTTAAAGATAAGTGAGTCATTATTTCACTATGTAATATTAAGTAAATCATCAATGTTTTCACTTTGCACATTCTGCAGCGGCAGCCCGCCGCCGGAAATAATTTTGCCGCCATGGCTTCATACTTTTATGAAATGTCATGTAGTCACAATTGCCTGACTCTGCGGTTCTACGGAGTCCGCCACAATAGACTGAAATGAATGATCATCCACCCCATCCACTTTGTGCTCAACTCGAACAAGACAGGACATCAACCGATATTTTCAACGTGCTTGGATCATTTGACATGTAAAGGCATTGTTTCACGTGCAAATTTCAGCCCTCACATGATGTTTTCATGTGATCACATGTTACTAAACAAAAACACATGATTTTCACATGCAGTCACATGTGATTAACATGTGAAATGTTTGTGATTTATCTGTCAGTAAAACAAAGGTTGTCGCGAACTCATGACAATTAAAGGAACAACAACATAAGTAAGTATTTTCTCCTCAGGCAGAGTGACGTACAGGGCAGAGGATTAGGATTAGGTTTAGGCTACGTTACCAGTGAACAAGAAAAAAAGTAGCTAGCTACGTTTAACTGGCCAACGTTAAGTTAGATCAATTTTGCTCTTTAAATAAACATTCACTAAGATATTAAGATATTCAATTTAATATCTATAGATGTTCATGACCAACTGATGATGAGGAAACTAGTTGGGTAACTTTACTTTGTTTTTAAGATCAGGAGGGGCTCACGTACAGGTCCTGCTGAAAGTACTGAAGTTTTTTATTGAAAGAAATGCCTTCTAGTTCTAAAAAAAATTTACATTACTGGTGGCTGTGACAATATTTCAATATTCTAACTGGTTGTGTGAACAAATATTTGGGGTGTGAGAATTATCTACTCATTCACAAATGTAATCTAGACAGTCAGGAAAGGCTCTGCACTTAGTACGCTACTGGGCATCAACCCTGGGCGAGTTTCCCTAGATGACAGATCCTTAGAGCTCTTCTAAGTTAATCCAGGCTGCAAACTTTGCCACTGAGACAAATATATAGTGTGCTATGGTGGGTCAGAGGCATTATGTATGATTAAATAGATGTAAATAAGTCAGGTGACGTTTTTATTCTTAAAAACCTATTGATATTAAATATGCAACGTATGTGCATCCCCCTGCTGCAAAAAAAAATCCTAGAGGACACACACTGTCATTAATTTGAGATACTAAGTCGTTATTTATGGAAATCTTCTCATTATTTTGAAATATTACTTCATTATTTTGATATTTTAAGTCATTATTTTGAGAAAGTTTCTCATTATAATGACTTACATGATATTTTTTTCTCCACATTGGTGTAAATGGGCTTCCATAACTTACTAAGTACATTCAGACGTACATCTTGGTGGCAATGATTACTATGCTAATGACAATGTAAATGTCTAATGTAATTGGCACATCCCAGGTTTAAGATTGTGGAGGATGTTAAAAGATGTTAGTATGATTACGTTTAAACACCTTGCATTGTATCACATTGAGAAACAGCCCATACAAGTACCAAGGCATACATGATGATTGATATGTATATTCATATATAACTTTGTAAATTGAATATATATGTATATTGTTACCTATCTGCAATACAAAACTGGTACATTAAGATGAATTGGCTTTTTTGCTAAAATACCCATTGATTGGCTTATGGCAATATCTAGAATAAAAAATAAAAGTGGGTTACAGCATTAAACCTGATGTATCCTCGTTTTGTTGTTAAAAACAATATTGACAACAATAATAACTTCGAATAAGAGAAATATTTAAATGAACCTATGACCGCTCCAATGTATAAATACAAGACTGCAATTTTAAATTGTATCATTACAATGTTATAATGTAAATACTTAAATAAGAATTGGACTTTGGCTACTATACCTTTTCATGTTTTATTTTGAGGTGCTTTGAGGTTCCTGGGCACAGACCGGGATTGACAACAGCCACAGTTGTAGTTGAAGCTGTTTCAGCTGCTGCTGTTAGTATAATATCCGCCAGTCATCTTGTCAATTACTATATTTCTCTCATTGATCATTCATGAGAGATCATTCATTTTTTGCCTTTACAGGCAAAACAATTCTGAATTAGAAGATAAGACATTTAAGTCGAAAAATGAGAGCATTCATTTGATTTAAGTGTATTTTTTATTGACAAAATATTTGAGCTCTATTTCATCAGGTTTTTGTTTTTTTTACCATTTAAAGTTTCAGAAGTGTGCTTCCATGAAGAATCATATCAAGTTTATTTCCATAAAGCTCATAAGTTAATAAATGACTGAATGTTAATCATTTATTTGATAAACTTTGTCAAACATGGATTAATTGCTTGCGGTTCATTGTGGTAAAGTGTTATTGTATTCTTTAAAAATGTGGACATAAAGATATTCAAGGTTGTCCAAAGTGAAACGTGGTAAACCTACTTATCATAGAAATAATTAAATATAAATCATAGTAAATTGTGTATTGTTGAGGTAATTTGTCTGCAAAGAAAACAGCTATGACCTAATCGACGATGTCTATCTTCTTTTTTATTTTGTATTCCCGTACTGTATATAGACCGACACAGTTAGAACTTCTGAGATGGATTGCTGAGGGGAGGGGAAATGTACAATGTTTATGTTTTTAGCTAACACATAACGTTACTATAGAAGCTTTTAACCAACCGTTAGATTGTTTGTTTATGTACTAACACACTATCCGATAGGAGTGTGTGGTATTGAGATCAAAACAATGAATAGTTTAAGAAGTCGCAGAAAGAAATTTGATGAAAGACGCTGTCGCCATCTAGTGGTTAACATGTCACATCAGTAGAGATAATAAGTATTTTTAAAGTAAAATTATTTCCTCAGGGCTTGATGTTGATAAAACAATAATATTTATAAATTGATTGAATATCCGACAGGACGGAAGTTTACTCTTTGCCAAAATGCTGCATTTGAATCTGAACCATATGCCATGGGACCATGTTCCGTCATGGTATTTTTTTTTTATATTCGTAATAAATAAATAAAAAAAAATTTAAAGAGCTGAATATGGATTTCAGTTGGATACAGCGCTTGGTAGATATATTGATGTGACACATTCTAATGAAAGAGGCATCAAAAATATTTAGGATAACATTGTAGGTTTTTCTTATCCCCATAAAGATTTAGCGCTTTTGAAAAAATAAACAAATAGAGCTTTTTCTATCTATTTAAACAGCCTTTTAGACTATAATATGCCCACTTGAAAACGAAATCTGCAAAAGAGCTACAGCACACGTGCTAGTTTATAAGAAGTTACATGTGATCATAGTACATTATGTGAAGCCCTATTATGTTGATGAGACTGCTTATCCAGCCCAATAAACAGATGCTATTATTTTTCTTTCAGGAAGAGAACTTCAAGAATAATGTAATTTTTTTGTTTTTGAAATGTTATGTGCATGCACACATGCCCCAGGCTAATCTTATACATCCTGGCATTATCTTTAATGACAAATTCATTGATTTAGGAGTCAGGATGAGTTAAAAACAGTGAATCTGAGTTGAGATTAATGACTTTGCATTGTATATTTCCCCAGTAAAATCAGATACTATGGAGAGCACTACGGCTCAAAATTTACTTCTTTAGCGAGTTTTATAATATTGTGCGCATGTGTGAGCGAAAGAAGTTAAGGAAGACAAGACAGTGTCTATTTGTGCCGAGTCACACAGGTCTTTAACCGTAATAACTTTAAACTATGTTAGGGCATACGGTGACATTATCACTGCAAGTTTTATTTTTAATTTGATCTTTAAAACGTACAAAAAATTTAAATAAAGGGTTTAAGGATGGCAATGCCCTATTTTGGGTGAATTCAGCTACAGTAGGCCAATCGCGATCACAAGATGGCTAACAAAAACTGAAACGGAAGGTCTGGCAGGGAAAACGATCTTTATTGATCCTCCAGGAGGTCAAATTCATCCGATTGCTGTAGATATTTACAGATAGCTAGGACCAGAGTCTAGGTTCAGAGGAGCAGTTTATAACTAGAACTCAGGAATAAGAGACCACAGACCAAGGGGTAAGTTTGAACTGCCGGCTTATTTATGTAGACAATTAGTAGTAGACATACACATTAACTGGTACCAAATCACTCATTTCACACTCATACACAGGAATTGTGCATTTAAATCCCTTTTAACCATCCAAAATAAAACCCAAATCTCAGAAAAGGTTAGTATTTCTCCCTATTTAAATCTCACTTTGATTTAATTCAAACCTATTTGAGTTTAAGAGCTATTTCTCAACTTAGGGTCCTTTAAGTTGTTATTTAGTTTCTCATTTCTCTTTGAGTTGACTCAGTTTTAAGTTCTCAATTTATCTTAGTTAGGCCTATTTAAGAGTTTAGTTCTACTTTCTCGTTAGTTGACTTAACCAGTACATAAGTTTAGAATTTACAGTAACACAACCTATTTGCATTACCAGTTCGGCACAAAATAATTGGAAAGTATACAATTGAATACAGAATCAAGATACAACTCAGAATTTCACAGATCAATATATATATATATATATATCAATAAACTCAAATATCACAAATTGGTGTGTAATCAGTCCTTTTGTTAAGTCCTTTACAAGTCCAAATGAGTTTCACTGCTTGTTGCAGCAAAAATACTGAAGGTTTAATCCTACCACGATTCAGGCGTATGAATCAGTGTCCTTATCCTTGGAGTGGAAGTTTGGTCTTGCAGAAGCAGACTCATATCACACGTGCTTTCTCCTATGGGTGGCTCGCCATCTTTATTCGCTAGCTTCGGGTGTGCTAGCATCAAACGATCCTCACAACTAAAACTTGGAGGAACCCTCGTTCAAAACTCAACCAGAAAAAAAACAGAATCTAGCAACGTAGACAGAAGGTGAACACAAAATCTTCCAAAATGTGAAAAAATAAACATTTACTTTCCTCAAAACTTGCTTCTTTACTCTTATTTTCCTTCTTTCTTCACTCGTTCGCGACTTCTCTCGATCTACTGTTTTCTCTCTTCCCTAAGCGGCGCTACAGCCACACTGATTGGCTGTTACCGCTGCACTTGTTAAAGGAACAGTACACAAGTAAAATAGCAAAATCAACAGTGTAAACTACTATTATGACTGTTAATGTTAATTAACTTAATAACTACTAACAACATTATGTTTATTAATTGTTTAACCTTTTATTTGTTTAAGGTTATATTAACCTAGGTTACACCCTCCCCCCTTAACTCTATGCAAGTCCCTGTGCATAGTATTAATAGGTTACACTATCTCGGGTTCAGGTAGCTGTTTAAAACTAGGTTGTACAAATGAATCAGTGATAGCTGTGCTCAAGCTTTGAAATAGGGATTGGACAATAGTCACTAAAGGGTTCCCTAGCTCAGGATATGTCAATCTTTTTGACTTTTCTCTTTGTCTTGAGGATCTTCTCACTGTACATTGTGTTTCACTTTCACTTTCATCATTTCCTGCTTCATTGACTTCTGCTTCATCTTGATGTGTGACTTCACCATTTTCCACAGGTTCAGATTCACTACACCTCTCTGTACTTTTTTCATTCAGAAATTCAGGTACATCTTCAGCATTGGCAGTAACTGTTTCAGGTTCTGTTCCCTCCATAGGTTTGTCTGATGCTTCTTCAGGTAGGTTTCCCTTTTCAGGTTTGTCGCTCGTGGGTATGGGTTCCACTTCGGGTGAGTACTCTCTTTCTGGTAATGTTGCATTTCCAGGTAAGGTTTCAGCAGATTTCTCTGGAGCGCTGCCAGAAACTGCTGCAATATCTGAACAGGTTTGCGCAACAGAAGAATGGGACTGCTCCCTTGGAGGCATAGTCATTTCATATTCCTGAGTGGACCTTGTGGTCCTCAAGATTGGATCTTGAAAGGAATATGACGGATAGTCATCCTCTTCTTCAGAGTTAAACTCTGGCTCTTGCTCATCAGGATCAAGGTCTGGACGCTGACGTGTGCTCGGCCTTCGAGGTTTGTTTGATACAGCAGGAGGTTCCTCTACAAGAGCTGGTAAGAAACCACATGATAACAAGAGATCTCTGTGCAAGGTTCTAAGGGGACCATCTTTGTTTTCTGGCTTGACTGTGTAAACTGGAAGGTCTCCTTTCCGATTAACAACAACATGCACAATTGCTTCCCACTTGTCAGCCAGCTTATGTTTTCCTCTTAGGCGTACGTTTCTCACTAGCACACGATCACCAACATCTAAGGTGGATTCAGTGACATGTCTGTCAAACTTGATTTTGTTCCTTTCAGCGGTTTTGGCAGCATTTTTAGTAGCCAGTTGGTAACTCTCTTGAAGATGGGTTTTCAGAGCTTGGACATACTGGGAGTGAGATTTTTGATGGCTATGGTTCAATGGGACATTGAAGGCAAGATCAATGGGCAACCGAGGTTGCCGCCCAAACATCAACTCGTATGGCGTGAAACCTGTTGTTTCGTGTTTCGTACAGTTATATGCATGTACTAACGGCTTCACAAAATCTCGCCAGTGATTTTTGTCTTCGTTTTTGAGTGTACCAAGCATATTGAGAAGTGTTCTATTAAACCTTTCTACAGGGTTTCCCCTTGGATGGTATGGTGTGGTTCGGACTTTATGGATGCCTGCAAGATCACAGAGCTCTTTGATCGTTTTAGACTCAAAATCCGGCCCTTGGTCACTATGCAATTTTTCAGGGATGCCATAGTGAACTATAAAATTTTCCCAGAGGCACTTGGCTACTGTTCTAGCCTTTTGATTAGGAGTAGGGATCGCCACTGCGTACTTAGTAAAGAAGTCAGTGATCACAAGGACATCTTTTGTATTGCTTCGGTCTGGCTCTATCGATAGAAAGTCCATACAGACTAACTCAAGAGGTCTGGTAGCCTGAATGTTTACTAGAGGCGCTGCCTTCTCTGGCAGTGCTTTCCGACAGACACAGCGGCTGCAGCTCTTAATCTTTTGCTCAATGTTAGTAGCCATTCTGGGCCAAAAGAATCTGGCTCGTGCGAGGTCAAGGGTCCGGTCAATACCCAAATGACCCATGTTGTCATGAAGGCTTCGCATAACCATGTCTCTCAACTCCTCTGGTAGAACTAGCTGATAGTGAGTTTCCTCACCAACTTGCCTCTTCCTGTAGAGAATTTCATTCTGCAGCTCAAGTTTATTTATCTCTCGCAGGAGGATGTGAAGCTCTGGCAGTTCTCTCCTTACAGCTGGAGGAGAGGTTTCCCCAGTTTCTAACTGATGGATGACTTCACAGATAGCAGGATCGGCTCTCTGCTTTTGTTTCAAATCCTCCTCTGATATGCTGAAAATGACAGGAAACCCGTCACATTTCTCAAAGCTGTCTGGAATAGCTTTAGCCGACATAGCAAGAGATGTTACAAGAGGAATAATGGGACCATTTTCATCGGTGTTCACAGGTGGGCAGACTAGGTGTTTCTCACACACTGCACTAACAGTGTTATGGGAGATATGAGTGAAATCGTCAGACTCAGGCAGGTGGTGTTGTATGAATTGGCGAATTCGCTCCTCCTCTTTCTGAGAAACCAGATCGTTGACAGGTTCAGCATGGGGACGTCGTGAAAGACCATCAGCGTCAAGGTTGCGTCTCCCTGCTCGGTACTGAAGCTGGAACCTGAAGGTGGAGAGGGCAGACAACCAGCGGTAGCTTGTTGCATCTAACTTAGCCGTGGTCAGAATGTAAGTTAGTGGGTTGCTGTCTGTGACCGCTGTAAAAGAGCCTCCATACAAATAGTCACAAAACTTCTCGGTTACAGCCCACTTTAGTGCCAGAAACTCGAGTTTGTGAGCTGGATAGCGAGATTCGCTCTTTGACAATCCACGGCTGGCAAATGCAATAACACGCATCTCCCCTTCCTGCTCTTGATAGAGCGCTGCCCCTAGTCCAGTTGTACTTGCATCTGTATGTAATACATACGGCAACTTTGGGTTGGCAAAACCTAACACTGGGGCTGTAGTGAGTTTGTCAATGATTGCTTCGAAAGCTTGTTGACAGCTGTCTGTCCACCTTCCTCCAAAAGGCTCTTTTGGCTGGAAGTACTGACCACTGTTCTCTTTTAATCCACTACTCTTTCTAAGTGGTGGGTACCCGGCAGTGAGGTCATTCATTGGCTTCACTATCTTGGAGAAATCCTGGATGAACCGCCGGTAATAACCGGCAAACCCCAAGAACGAGCGCAGCTCTTTGAGGTTTCTTGGACTTGGCCAGGTATTTAGGGCTTCAACTTTCTGGGGGTCTGTTTCAACACCATGCTGGGACACGATGTGTCCTAGGTACCTCACCGACGTTTGGAAAAATTTACATTTCTCCAATGACAGTTTCAACCCGTATTCCTTGAGACGGTTGAGTACATGGAGAAGGCGGGTTTCGTGCTCTTCGAGAGTTTCTGAAAACACTATCAGATCGTCTAAAAACACCAGGACTTCTTTTAGGTTGATATCACCCATGCACTTCTCCATCAACCTTTGAAATGTGCTGGGAGCGTTAGTTATGCCCTGGGGCATTCTATTAAACTCCCAGAACCCCAATGGACACACAAAGGCAGTTTTGTGTTTGTCAGCCTCATCTACCTCAATCTGGTAGTAGCCCGACTTGAGGTCCAAGACAGAGAACCACTTTGAACCCGAGAGTGCAGAGAAAGTCTCCTCCAGATTAGGTAGAGCGTACGCGTCCTTGATGGTCTGTAGGTTCAATTTTCGGTAATCGACACAGAGTCTTATGTCTCCATTTTTCTTCCTAACCACCACTATGGGTGAAGAGAAAGACGACTCAGACTCCCGGATTACTCCTGCCTCGCTCAGCTCTTGCAGGTGTCTCCGCACAGCATCAAGATCTTGTGGACGCAGGGGTCGAGATCTATGCTTAAAGGGGGTTTCGTCACTCAACTTGATTTGGTGCTTAACTTTGTCTGTTCGACCAAAGTCAGAATCATGTTGAGCGAACACCTCTGGCATAGCACTCAGCTTTTGCTCTACTCTCTCTCTCCATTCAGCTGGAAGTGGAGAGCCACCAAAGTAAAAGTTTGACTTTGGGAGGCTATCTGAATGTGCTGTATCGGTAGGGTTTTGCTTACTTGAGACTACTTCCTGCAAGGCATGGATTTCGGCTATGACACTCTTTGCTGGAATGATGATGTCATGCTCGCTTTCATTGCACAGCACCACTGGTAACTTTGGCGATGGATTGTCAGGGAGACTGAGTAAACAGCTTGTAACTAACACGCCTCCTGGTAAAGAGGATGATGAAGGGGGCTCAATTACAACCCACCTGTCTGAAGTTTGGCTGCTGACATGAACTGACCCTTCTAAGACACGGCTTTGCCCTGCAGGGACAACTTCAGGGTCTTTTCCTGATAGTCTCACTAGCCCTATGCTGCTGTTCTCTTTTTGCTTATTTCTCTGCTGCATAATTTTCAGAACAACCCTGCAACCATATGGGAGGGCTTGGAGATCTGTGTTTGTCATGGCATAACCCTCATACACTAAATCCAAGGTGTTGGTGCCTATTAAGAGTGTGGACGGTGCATTAGACTGGGTGTCTGGGACAACTAATGCAAAGGTGGACGTAGTGATTTCAGAGCCAAAACAGTATTTAGGAAAGGTGATGTCCACCTCTATATAGCCTGAATAGGGTACAGTTTGACCGTTTGCAGCCTCTACCTCTAACAGCTCATTCAATGGGAGTATGTCCAAGTTGGAGAGGTTATTCTCATAGAATGACTGTGATACTGTGGTTACTTGCGATCCTGTATCAAGAAGGCAGTTGCAAGCCTGTCCATCAATGAGTACATGAGCAGTGTACTTGGCTCCGATCAGACCTTTAGGTATTTTCACAGGAGTGGATCTTGTATGTGAAAACCTTTTCTTGGCTTTGCGTTCAGTATCAGAGGTGGGACTGTTATCATTGTTTTTAGCTCCCATTTGTCCCACAATGAGGGCTGGATCTAGTTTAAAGACTGGGGACGGACTGAGCCATTTTGACTGTCCCACAGGGACTGTTTCTCTTTAAGTTGCTTCCTCTTAGCAGCTACTAATGGTGGATTTGGATCATTAGGGCATGCGGATGCAATATGGCCATCCTCGCCGCACTGGAAACAGTACCATGGCTTTGGTCTGTTACTAGGCCTTTGGTCTGCAGTGGAAGAAGATTCAGATGCGTTGTACTTAGTTGGACGCTTTGCGCTTATTTTAGTCACGTTGGCCTTTGTCTTAGGATGTTTCTGTGGTTTTATGCTTGTGAGCTGGCTATGAAGCTCAGTAACCTGTCTCTTTAATTCAGCGACAACACTGTCTTGAGATGGCACATTTGACTCTGCTTTCTGTGTCTTTAGTCGGGTGAGTTGACTTTGCAGCTCATTGACTTGTTTCCTCATTTCAGTGATGTCACTCTCTAATGACGTGTCATTTTCAAGGGAGCTTGCAGTTAAGAGATGTGCACTGACTTTTTGCTTCGATGCACCAAGGTGCTTTCTCATTCGGTTTTCTTTTGCAGTGTGTCTATCCTCCTCTACACGTAACTGTAACAGTAACTCAGAGAATGGAGGTGGGTTGTCTCTTTTACGTTCAAGCTGAAGGTCAGCTATCAGCACATTATCCCAACATCCTCGACAGAACTGACGCAAAAGATGTCGGTCAGCTTCACTAGCAGACACACCACCTCTTTTCAGTGCTTTGGCAAGAATTGTCTGTAGCCTGTGTAGGTAACGGGATGGCTTCTCTCCAGCATCTTGGAGTGTGTTAAGGAACTTGGCGAAAAGCTCATCACCATCCTCTACAGTTCCGAAAGCTGAGTCTAGTAGTTCAAGGTAAGCTGTAGGTAAGGCTTGTGGGCCTAAAGGTTTTACAACATCAGCTGCTGGTGGTACTAGACTATCTAGAATTTTCCTTGAGCGCTGCAAGTCTGACAGAACTGTGTCCTGCAGAATGAGCTCAACACTGTTTCGCCATGTATCAAAGTCTACCTCGTGACTGGGGCAAGGAGTTTTGCCAGAGAACCCTCTGAGTCTGAATGACACATTCATCTGTGAACCCGGTGCTTCACTTCTCACTATGTGTTCTACAACCATTCGTTGCACCTCTGGAGGATTAACATAACTCACGGCAACCCTTGGGGTTTCATCCCTTTTAGTCTGACTGTATGATTGGGACTCGGTGGCACTCGAAGAGGATTCACCCAGCTCCATTGTCCTAGCTGGAAAAGCCTGGTAAGTTACCTGTGGCTCAGTAACTGATTGTTGTGCTGGTTCGCTTTGAATCTCTGCAGTGGAGGGCTCGTCTGCAGGCTCACTCATGGGCTCTGTATCAACAGCTACTGATTTACTGCATCTAGACAGCTGCTCTTGCAGGATTTCTTCGAAGGATCTGCCACTCAGTTTAGCGATCTTCTGCAGTTCACTCAAATAGCACTGGGTGGCGCTACCAGTCACGATCGGTACGTATTCACTCAACAGGGCTCTTATTTGGTATGTGACTTGACTGGGGCTCTCATAGCTATATGGAAGTACAGGCTCAAGGGTGTTCACTGCAGATCCACTCTCATACTCTACAACAACATTTTTGTGGTATGGAGATTGGGGGTCATCTACCCTAACCATTCTTGAAATGCGCCCATACTTGTTCAAGAAATCAGTTAAATCCTCATCTAACTCTGTGTCAGTGAGTCCACTAACAATAACTGAGTTAGGTACTTTGATATTCTCTCTATCTACTATTTCCATATTTGCCGTACTTTAAACTATTTTAGGTCTGTGTGGTCTGAAAAACAAGTAAATTCACTTCTCTTATAATTCTCTTAATTTAACCAGCAACTGCTCCTGGCTGGCTCGCCAAAAATGTAGCACTGTAGATATTTACAGATAGCTAGGACCAGAGTCTAGGTTCAGAGGAGCAGTTTATAACTAGAACTCAGGAATAAGAGACCACAGACCAAGGGGTAAGTTTGAACTGCCGGCTTATTTATGTAGACAATTAGTAGTAGACATACACATTAACTGGTACCAAATCACTCATTTCACACTCATACACAGGAATTGTGCATTTAAATCCCTTTTAACCATCCAAAATAAAACCCAAATCTCAGAAAAGGTTAGTATTTCTCCCTATTTAAATCTCACTTTGATTTAATTCAAACCTATTTGAGTTTAAGAGCTATTTCTCAACTTAGGGTCCTTTAAGTTGTTATTTAGTTTCTCATTTCTCTTTGAGTTGACTCAGTTTTAAGTTCTCAATTTATCTTAGTTAGGCCTATTTAAGAGTTTAGTTCTACTTTCTCGTTAGTTGACTTAACCAGTACATAAGTTTAGAATTTACAGTAACACAACCTATTTGCATTACCAGTTCGGCACAAAATAATTGGAAAGTATACAATTGAATACAGAATCAAGATACAACTCAGAATTTCACAGATCAATATATATATATATATATATCAATAAACTCAAATATCACAAATTGGTGTGTAATCAGTCCTTTTGTTAAGTCCTTTACAAGTCCAAATGAGTTTCACTGCTTGTTGCAGCAAAAATACTGAAGGTTTAATCCTACCACGATTCAGGCGTATGAATCAGTGTCCTTATCCTTGGAGTGGAAGTTTGGTCTTGCAGAAGCAGACTCATATCACACGTGCTTTCTCCTATGGGTGGCTCGCCATCTTTATTCGCTAGCTTCGGGTGTGCTAGCATCAAACGATCCTCACAACTAAAACTTGGAGGAACCCTCGTTCAAAACTCAACCAGAAAAAAACAGAATCTAGCAACGTAGACAGAAGGTGAACACAAAATCTTCCAAAATGTGAAAAATAAACATTTACTTTCCTCAAAACTTGCTTCTTTACTCTTATTTTCCTTCTTTCTTCACTCGTTCGCGACTTCTCTCGATCTACTGTTTTCTCTCTTCCCTAAGCGGCGCTACAGCCACACTGATTGGCTGTTACCGCTGCACTTGTTAAAGGAACAGTACACAAGTAAAATAGCAAAATCAACAGTGTAAACTACTATTATGACTGTTAATGTTAATTAACTTAATAACTACTAACAACATTATGTTTATTAATTGTTTAACCTTTTATTTGTTTAAGGTTATATTAACCTAGGTTACATAAACACACACAAAAAGATCTATTATAGCAGTAATCAACCTTCTTTTAACATTGTAATTGTTTAATCTAAAAGGTAACATTGTAATATATAAAGGTTTGTACATATATATATATATATATATATATATATATATATATATATATATATATATATATATATATATACTGTATGCATGCATGCATGAAGCGTATCTCAATGTTATATTCCATAGTATTCTGTTCAAATCTGTACACTGAATATATTGAATATTTGACAGTGGCTAGTCATACTGTATCTCTTACAACATTATATTATCATATTGATTTCCTTAATAGTGATCGATTTTTTTTGTAAAATAAATGCTTATCTTAAGCAAGCAATATATATTCAAACAGAAGTGATTGTTAAATTTTGGCATTTCTATATTTCATTTCCCTTTTCAGGTATCTTTATTTTCGCTGGGCATAACTAATCCCTCCCTTGACCTCATTGGC
>JAPMUY010001844.1:0-10026 GCA_026901105.3 Galaxias olidus
GTATATTAAATACAAAGGGCAACCGGTCTAGGAACGATGTGGTTATTTCAAACCGGACGCGATATGCCACCTACAAACGGCTGAGATAGACTACCGCCATGTATGTTCCCTACTCAAATTGTGACCCATCCTATGGAGCCACAACCTTCCAGGTCAAGCAGATCACAGGCTGCAGACCGACAAGGCAAGGCCGCTCTCCAGAATCTTGCTGTGTGAGTTGTTTTCTCTTCCCTCCTCCTTTCTCACCACTGTTGCCTGTTTTGATTCATCACAGACTCTGTACATAATCCATGTATCTCAAACACATCACTGTAAGATTACCTAAGGTGAATTGTTATGGAAATAATATACTTTAAATAATCCATGTATCTGATAAATTGCAAAATAACATTTGTAAAGTGAATGATAACATAACAATGGAAACAGATGTGTGTCCTTCTCCCTGTCCCTGCATTCCACTGATGTTTATGCAGTTCTGTAAGATTATCCTACTAAGAATTACAATGTGAATCCGTACTTAATGCAGCTGTGTATTTTGCAGATGCAATTGTTTGAATATGTCCACTTGATGGCATCATTTTCAATAGTTTCCCATGACTGAAGGTTTTTGTATAGTGTGTCTGGGTTTCCATTCACTGTGGGCCTCAGAGCACAGTAGTACACAGCGGAGTCAGAAAGCTGCAGCTTTTGGATACTCAATGGAACTGATTTGTCAGACCAGGTGAGTTGAGAGTCAAATCTTTCTTTGACAAATTCTGCATCATTGTACTCTGTTCCATCTTTCTCTCGTCGGAGTATAAACTTTGGAAATCCATTTAACTTTTGTCTGTACCAGAACAAATAGGGATATGAATCAGTTGTTTCAAAAGTGCAACCAAGTGTTACAAGTTCTCCCTCCATTGCTGTCACATCTCCTGTTGACTGGGTGACTGTGTCTTGTCCTCTGCAATCTAGAAAATAGAACATGTTGTTTATTATAGATACATTTGTAGCGTGCTGAAATGACTAAAGGGTTTCACATAATCTGTTTAAATGGTAGTGTGGTAGCAAGACAGAGTATGAGAATCAGTAAGTGAACCAGCCAGTCCTCCATAGCAGCAGTAAGAATGTAGGAGAGGGAGACCCAAACAATTCTGATGTAGCAGATTGTCAAGAAGGTAGACAATCACTGTCTCAACTCTTTAATTTTACACAGTACAACAGCATCTGACATACACAACGTCACAACACTGCACATAATATTGAGAGACGTTAAGTTGTTCAATGTATTTATATATGATTCTCATGCTTGTCATTATTATATTAGGCATTTAGGAAGAAATTATATAAACATTAGTGAAATTATTGTGAAAGTAACAATTAAAAAGAAATAAAGAATTACTTGAGGTGATGAAAAGAATGAGAATCAGTAACTTCTCCAGCAGCAACATGATGATCCTAGATGTGATCTCTGTCTAGTTTATTGTGTTCTGTTGTTGTGAACAGGCATATATTGATGCAGACCTCCCACAGGCTTAAGGTTAAGTAACACTCCAAACTCTTGACATGCGCAATGTAGTGTGACAGCAGTGAGTCCTCCAGATGGTACCACTTTCCAGGTCATTTGAAAAGTGGTTGGTGTCAGTGTGTCTGGGTTTCCACAAAGTGAAGTGCAGACTTTGTCACTTACAGATATAGCCAATACAGACGGTGTGTTCTCTGGTGGGCGGCGTGACTTTCCCTCTATCTATCAGTCAATTCTTTTGCCATGAACACCCTTGTCTTTACATTCCCTTCTTTGTCGCCAGTTTGCATAAAATTCCAAGTGAAGACTTGTTGAAACACACAGGACCTATGAAGGAGTACACTGAATTTCTCATTTTATGATTGATACTTGAAATAAAAAAATTAACATGCAGCAGTGGCCCCTGGCTATACATAGTTGGGGCAGACATGGCTCCAGCTCCTGTAAAACTATTTAATATTTGTGTTAAAAATAAAAAAACACAAAGATATAATGACAATTTTGTATTTGGTTTGTGAAGGTTTTGTTAATTATCCTGATGTCTAATGTAGCACCTGCTTAGCACTTATCTAAATAAATAAGTCAGGGATGCACTTATGTTCTCTACCTGACTTGTAATTTTTACCATTATCTTTTGTAGACACAATTTTTGTAAGTCGCTTTGGATAAAAGTGTCTGCTAAATGAATGTAATGTAATGTAATGTAATATAGGGGTTTATGATTCAATCTATTGCGATATTTTTGCGATACTGTAACAAAGGTGATAAATCGCCCAAACATTTTTTTTTCTAAACTTTGGAAAACTGTAGTATGTAGAAAAGTTGACCTGCATGCCAGCAGCACAGTGAGATCTGCATTTGTATTTATCTAAGTCCTTGTAACATCCAACATAATAGCACAACCTTTTTGCGCAATCTGAGCAAAGAAATAACATTTACCTATATCAGTTAAAAAAATACCTAATATACATAAAATAATAAATAAATTAAATATTATATGAAAACAAAAACAAATCAATACTGTGTTTTGCAGAATCAACACTATGGCTAAACATAATATCACGATACTCAATTGAATGGATTTGTTCTTACACCTCTAGTAGTCATAGACTAGCCTACTTTACTGTAAAAGCAGCATGTATTTATAATTATAACAGCATAGTGTAAGGACAAAGTGCAACATTTCCATTTAAATTTAAATTTGAACTATATATTCTATTTGTGTGTTCATGGCGTCCACAAAGAATAACTTTTTTATAGCTGTCTCCCGATGTTGAAGCAGATATTGTGGTAGTTTCGCCATCAAGACCAAAAGATTGAGACTGGCTGGTTCTCTGATGGACGGCCGATGCTGATATGTAGAGCACAAGACGGCTGATGAATAATGCAGATATTATGATGTTGTTATTTTTTTTATTTGGTTCCATGGTGTTGGCTCAGTGAAATACTGCCACAGTGGACTAGATTTAACCAGTCTAGGTCTAACCATCTGTAATTATTAAAAATAGGAAGAAATATGTGTTCAAAATAAAAAATACAAAGAAAGAAAGTAGTGTATGATTCCATTATTCCATTACAATCTAATATTCACGGTTAGCATTTGTTTATAGAATAGATAAGGGGACACTTCCCTTGTCCAATTCCAGTGCTGCGTTTGTGAATGTGATTGGATTCATAGCAATTACATAAATTACATTCTGCTCAGAAAATTAGGCCTATTTTTAATGTTGGTTAAAAATTATTAGGTCAGACCCTAATAGATACCTAAACTATAAGTAAATCTGTTCATGTTTGTTACAAGAAGTAGCATTGAAATTTGTAAATAAACTTTTTTTTTTGAGTGATCCCTTATAACAGTAATGAATTGCAATGAGTTTGTTGTGTTCAAAAACCTACATACTCTTCCCAGCAATAAAATTAAATATAATATTCTGAATTCAACAGTACATTGTATCTGAAGTCTCCACTATGTGTCACTGTATTCAAATTAAAGGGGGATAAACATAGTGCCTCCAGTCACTGAAGGTGGAGGGTTTTTGTTCGGTACTCCTGGGGTTTCCCTCACTGTGGGCCTCAAAGCACAGTAGTACAGAGCAGTGTCTGTCAACTTCGCAGAAGAGATCTCCAGATGGATTTTGTTTTCCTCTTTCTGATGTCTAAAAGGAAATCCTGGTATGTTATCATAGTAACTTGTAATGAACTCAGGAGGTGATCTGGGATACTGCCGATACCAGAAAAAATAATCTTGAGATCCAGTGTATTCACATGAGAGTGTAACACTGGCTTGGTCCCAAGCCTGTACGAAATTATTTAATGGTGATATTGGATTATCTGAGCATTCACCTGTTAAAGGAATGGTAAACAAACAATGGTAAATAAACATTTAAAATATATTAAAATCTTGTTCAAATACACATTGTAGCGTGTCAACTACAATTATCGTATAATAACTATTATAAGTTAGAAAGTAAAAGCAGGTTGACGTACCTACATCAAGTATGAGGTGGAACAACAAATTGAACAGAATGATCATTTTTGTACTGTAATTAGCATAGGTGATGTCTACCTCGAGGTATTCAAATGAAAAATGAACCAAGTCTTTTCTTTTGTGTTCATGTAATTAAGATCCCTCCCTTAGCAGCATATTTGCATCATAGTTGTGGGTGTAATGTGGTCTCTACCGGATGTTACAGTTAACTTTAAAAGCTGACAACACCGTTAAACTAGTCTCAGGAGTGTTGTGGCACAGGTGTCTGCTTCTCCTGTCCCTGTGTGCCTCAGGGTTCTCCACTGTGTTCTCCAGATTAAATACAGTGCTCTTCAAGATTACTGGATTGAGATCAATTAATAAAATGATCAATATGAGCCTAAGGATGTAACAATTAACCGGTTGTCAAACCGTAGCTTTTCCTATAACACGGTTTATTTACAGTGTCATTCTCATGGTGTTGTGGAAGGCAGTGTGCCTGGGCTCACCTCCTGACAGACAGGGTTAACTTGAAGCAGGCAGTATATATTATATTTAGCCATATTATAACCTAGCCTATAGAAGGCTATTTAGTTTCATATTGAGTGGGACAAACTGGTCTCGTGGTGAAATTCACCACCTCCAATGCAGCTAGCCTATAGGCCTATGTAGGGCATGGAAGACACGTGAATCATACTGGAAATAGCCAGTTTTCAAGAGGTGTTTTTCTAGCTTTACCTCCCTTCTATGCCATTAATGGTATTATCACAATCACATTTATCATTTATCTGATGGAGATACAAAAGCATAAATGCTGAAAATTCGTTCAAAGCATATGTTTCATGCTATCAATCGATCAAGCAAATCATCAAACAAAAAGAACACTGCTTCATAACCAGGCCACTTCTACAAATGCAGTGCTCTGTGCTGTAGGCTAGCAATTTGTCCTACTACCCTGCCAGTCTGCACTGACGTTAGAGGAGCGGAAACAAGTGCAGCAACTTTATTTCAGGCATATTTTAGATCCATATGCCATCAAAGTGGGGAAATACGACATGAAAATATTGGCAGCTGTAAAATAGGGAATATGTATTGGGCCTCAGTAGCCCTAGGCCCTACCCCTACATCACAAGAGAATTGGGAAACCCCTTTCCCTACGCTTGAACGAGCAAAACAAAGGAGTAAGGTTAAGTGGTGGGGGCAAGGGGTGTATTGAGATCGGCCCTTCTCTAGAAGATTTGGAACAGCAGTAGAACCGTCTCTATTCATTGCATTGTTAGGTGTGGCCCCGGTGGACACCCCTCTTAGTTGTTGGGAAATTAGTATGTTGGCCTTTTGCTCTTTACTGGCCAGAGGCCTATACTACGAAGCGAGGTAACTGGCTTACCCCGGTAAGTTCGGGAGTAACTATTTGACGTTGAGGGTAACTTCCCGATTAAGCCATACTATAAAAGGTGGGTAAGTTTTATCCAAGGTATGTTGTCATAGCAATTTACGCTGCATCTCTAAACTGTTCCGAGCAGTTTATTTTCATGCTTAACTCGATGTTAAGCGCTCTGTAATGCTGAAGTCGGGAAAATCACGCTGCTTACAGCGTTGTAAAACTGCTGGAGTGGACAAAAATATAAAGTTTTTGTTGGCAGTCCTTTAGATCATTAAAAATGTACACTTGGTTTTACAACATATAGCCTAAGTGTTAAAATAGGCTATAAACTCTTGCTAATTCAAAGCTGGTATCCAAAAATTGTATTTTCTAGCTAGAAAACCCTTTAACAGTTAATAGAAAAAGTATTAGGGCTACAGATATAGGCCTAATCCCAAATGCGCTTTCCGCTGTGGTCGCAGCTGATATGATTGTTAGGCTGTATGAATGCAATGACATTCTATGTGCTTTAGGGAGTGTTCTGTTTTATTTGAGGACTTGCTCGATCGATTGATAGTGTGAAACATACTTTAAACGAATCGTGAGCGTTCATGCTTTTCTATCCATCAGATAAATTGCAAATGTGATTGTGATAATACCAATAATGGCATAGAAGGGAGGTAAAGCTAGAAAAACACCTCCTGAAAACTGGCTATTTTCAGTATGATTCACGTGTCCTCCATGCCCTAGATAGGCAGAGTCTGCCACTTCAGCAGCGGAGATTCTCAGATCCACAGTCTCCTTCTCTCTGATGTTTGCAGATAATCTGGGGTCTGCAGCTGCTGCCATTTTCAAATTTGATCCAAAGATTGACGTGAGGAACTGTATGGCTTTTCCCATGTCTTGACGATAACAATAGAATTCATCACTGGTAGAAATGGTGTACTTATATGACAGTGTAACAATAGTGCCCTCCAAAATATGCTGTTCATTTTTGACCGGAGTGATGTCCTCACAACTGACACCTGAAGTGACAACACATTTCCCTAATTGTAAGAAAATTGAGATCCACACAACTACTGAATGGAATGATATCATATTATTTGAAGTGTACATAAAACTGCAGAATGATGTTAGTTCTGGGTGAGTGGATTTCCTGTCCCCACTATAATGCATCCGCTGCCCTTGTAGGGCTTAAACCCTGAAATTAATATAATTAATTTAGTGCGTTTCATCTTCAGTTTTAGAGCACCAGTACAACAGTTTGACGTTGGTGGTTTCTGAACAGTGAGATCCTTACAGCTGGCACCTGCAGAGAGGCGCTCCTCTGATTGCCCAAAAAATATCACCCCTATATTTAATACAATTACTTATCTTTCATAAATATTTTTTGTATATAATGCTATTAACAATTATTTCAAACAAAATATATCTTATATGGTGCTGTTTGTGACAATCTTTGTAATTGATAATTAATTGCATTTGACACAGAGCTTTTGAAGTCACCTAAATGGATTCACAATATGGGGGACTCACAGTGTGCTCGCCAATGTGCCGAACCAATATGGGTGATGCAATGGTAGCCATAAAATGCAAAAAACATAGGACAGACACAGCGGGAATTAAGGCAGGGGACATCAATGAACATCACAAAATTACAAGGGTAAAGGGTACAACACACGTCAGGCATCATAATGAGAATGCTTGTTTAAATAGATGAGTTTTTAGGATAATGAGAATACATTTTTACAACAGCAAATTCCAATGTATGGCTGGCAAGTGTCAACATTAGGAATGTAACGATACTTGTGAGACAGTTACATCGCGATGCAAAAATGCGACGATTGAAATCGTTAACATGAAACATGAATTGCGATGCGCCCTAAACTAAAGCTAATGTTGGCTCGTTCGCTAGTGGAGGCTAACGCTAACGGTTTCATGTATATAATTTGTGTTGTGATCTCACATTATATATGGTCATGATGACCATAGTTGTGATGGGAATTACGGCTCTTTGAAGGAAGCAGGGTCTTATGGCTCCTTCCTGAGAGCCGTTTGAAAGACCGGCTCATCGTTCCTTTTTTTTAGGGGACGGGTTAATAGGTTTATCAATGAAATAATCACTAGAATACTAATTTAGACATCCCACCAATACAATTGTCGTTTCGCATGTGTGGACTAGGTTTAGCAGCACTAAATTACTTCTACTGCCAGACCTAATGTCAATGATCTACATTGTAAACATTACACAAGGCGACACCATATCCCCCCTGCCTTGTCAGGAAATGTACTAATTTGAATTTACCCTCTGTAGGAAATGTGTTATGTAACCTAAAGTCTCCTTGCCTTGAGTGCAACACTTTTATGCAACACTTAAAACTAGAAAACATGTAGCCCACAGTATCAATATACCTACAAGACTAGAACTCTATGTTAATTTCGTTTTTGAACCTGATAATGCGCTCCAAAGTCAGAGATGTTGTGTTTACCCGAAAACAATGATGCTTTGAATCACTTTGTTTTTGTCTGTAGGCACGCACTGTTGTTTTCGTTGCTCTTGGCAACTGGTCAGACAGTGACATTTGGGCAGAACGGTAAAAAGAACGGCTCTCGCAGGTACGACTCGATTCCCTTTGTTTGTTTGTGTGTATATATACTGTATATATATTCTATATGGCCAAAAGTATGTGGACACCCCCCCAAATCATTGAGTAAAGGTGTTTCAGCCACACTCATTTCTAACAGGTGCATAAAATCAAAAGCACACAGCCCTGCAATCTATATAGACAAACATTGGCAGTAGAATGGGTCGTACTGAAGAGCTCAGTGACTTTAAACGTGGCACTGTCATAGGATGCCACCTTTGCCACAAGTCAGTTCGTGAAATTTCTGCCCTGCTAGATCTGCCCCGGTCAACTGTAAGTGCTATTATTGTGAAGTAGAAGCGTCTAGGAGCAACAACAGCTCAGCCATGAAGCGGTAGACCACACACATACAGAGCGGGGCCGCTGAGTCCTGAAGCTTGTAGCTCGTAATAATCGCCTATCCTCTGTTGCATCACTCACTACAGTTCCGAACTGCCTCTGGAAGCAACATCAGCACAAGAAGTTTGCGTCGGGAGCTCCATGAAATGGGTTTCCATGGCCGAGCAGCTGCACACAAGCCTAAGATCACTACGTGCAATGCCAAGCGTCGGCTGGAGTGGTGTAAAGCTCACCGCCGCTGGACTCTGGAGCAGTGGAAACGCATTCTCTGGAGTGATGAATCATGCTTCACTATCTGGCAGTCTAATGGACTAATCTGGGTTTGGTGGATGTCAGGAGAACGCTTCCTACTGGAATGCATAGTACCTACTGTAAAGTTGGTGGAGGAGGGATAAAGGTCTGGGGCTGTGGGCTGTTTTTCAGGGTTTGGGCTAGGCCCCTTAGTTCCCATGAAGGGTAATGTTAATGCTACAGCATACAAAGACATTTTCGACAATCGTATGCTTCGAACTTTGTGGCAACAGTTTGGGAAAGGCCCCCTCATGTTCCAACATGACTGAGCTCCTGTGCACAAAGCAAGGTCCATAATGACATGGTTTGACCAGTTTGGTGTGGAGCAATGTAAGTGGCCTGCACAGAGCCCTGACCTTAACCCCATTGAACACCTTTGGGATGAATCGGAACGCCGATTGCGAGCCAGGCCTTCTCGTCCAACATCAGTGCCAGACCTCACAAATGCTCTTTTGGCTGAGTAGGCACAAATTCCCACAGACACACTCCAAAATTTTGTGGAAAGCCTTCCCAGAAGAGTGGAGGCTGTTATAGCCGCAAAGGGGGGCCAACTCCATATTAATGCCCATGGTTTTGGGATGGGATGTCCAACAAGCTCATGTAGGTGTGATGGTAAGGTTTTCCACTTTTCGCTATAACACACACAACACTCAAATGAAAAATTATATAAATACAGCATGTTATAAGAATTCACATTTTGAATTTCCAGTCTAAGGTCAAATTAATAGAGAAAAAAAAAATCCGTACTTAATTGTGTATTTAAGATGCAATTGTATGAATAGTCCACCTGATGGCATCATTTTCAATAGTTTTCCATGACTGAAGGTTTTTGTATAGTGTGTCTGGGTTTCCATTCACTGTGGGCTTCAGAGCACAGTAGTACACAGCAGAGTCAGAAAGCTGCACCTTTTGGATACTCAATGGAACTGATTTGTTAGACCAGGTGAGTTGAGAGTCAAATCTATCTTTGTCAAATTCTGCATCATTGTGCTCTATTCCATTTTTGTCTCGTACAAGTATTAACTTTGGAAATCCATTTAACTTTTGTCTGTACCAGATCAAATCGGGATTTGAATCAGTTGTTTGGAAAGTGCAAACAAGTGTTACAATTTCTCCCTCCATTGCTGTCACATCTCCTGTTGACTGGGTGACTGTGTCTTGTCCTCTGCAATCTAGAAAATAGAATATTTTGTTTATTATACATATATTTGTAGCATGCTGAGATGACTAAAGGGTTTTTCATAATCTATTTCAATGGTAGTGTGGTGGCAAGACAGACAGAGTATGAGAACCAGACAGTCCTCTATAGCAGCAGTAAGAATGTAGGAGAGGGAGACCCAAACAATTCTAATGTAGCAGATTGTCAAGAAGGTAGATCATCACTGTCTCAACTCTTGAATTTTACACAGTACAATAG
>JAPMUY010001845.1:0-10040 GCA_026901105.3 Galaxias olidus
ACTACTTTTACACTGGTGATGGCACCTCTGCGCACACCCACTATCCTCTGATGGCAACAAGTCCCCACAGCAGTTGTGGGTGGCAGGACAGATTTTGGTTCCTCAACAGACTCCTGATCAGGTATCGTTATTGTTAATACATTTAAATAAAATCTTTCATTGGTATTTAATGATAGAATTTAGAAATGAGTACATTATTATTATTTGTAGTAGTATTATTGTTAAGTTTCTTCTTTGCCATATATGTTTTTGTGTATGACAGACACAGTGTAGGCATTGATTAACATATTGTAATAAAAATGTTATGCATACAATTACATCGCAAATGACTACTACAATGTATGAAACTGTCCTAAAGTATATTTACAGTTTTTACCCTGGGGTTTCATGCTATTGTACCTCACAGCAAACAACACAGTTTTACACAGTAAAAGTCAGTCACATCATTAATAATGTTCAAATAATTGTTATGGCTCTACATTCGGGGTGTCTGTGCAGTTAGAGAAAACTATTTTCATACTTCTTTTAACAACTTTTATGTTGTCAGGTTGATATCGAAACTTGGGGAATTGACTGGAATGGACGTGTTCCTACTCCAGATTCTACTACAGCTGTTGAGGTTCCAGAACCTCTGCCTGCTCTCCAAGACACAATTGAGACTCAACTTAAAACAACTATTGACCCATTATGTCAAAGTGAAGAGTACGGCGTTGACATTTACATGGAGGCATTAAGGATCGCCCACACGTTATTGTCAAATAATCCATAGGATAGCAATGATCTGCTTTTTTCCACACCTCAGAGCTTGTTGTTTTAATTTCTCCTCTAAGCAGGACATTGAAAACCACTCAACTTAGAGTCTCTTTAGTAGAGTTTGTAAAATCATGTTTATGTCTTGAGTTAAATATTTACTACAAATTTGCATGTTCTTTTATGGCTTATATATATTTTATCACCTTTTCAAATGTTTAAGCCTCGCTTTTTTATGCTTGTTGACTGTGTAATGACAATAACTAATGTTTTATTTTCTAGAGGATGTAATCTTGATAGGAAAATTGTTCATGTGCAAAATAACAGCTACTCTTGAGAAAAGTGTCTCAAATTAAAGTTATCAAATTACAAGTAGTATACGCAAAGCTGATACAACAAAGGTCTATTGGAATGTTATTTTGAAGGAAATGTAATCCTGCAAAATTCAGGAAACCTGGTCTGTAAATGATCATCTAGATGGCTAACAAACCTCACAGCAGTTGTATTAGAATATGACACCTCACCCTCTCAACAAAAAAAAAAGGACATGTTAATGTGACAATGTAGAGTCTTGTAATGCAGATTTGTCAAAAGAAAACATATTGCAATAAATTATTTTCATTCTATAAAAACAATTTGAAAAATATCCTGATTGGCTATTGATTCATACAGCATTGGAATGCTTGTCAATTTGCACCCAAAAAGTAAATACAAACTTCAACCTAATACCATAACTGATGTAAAATATCGGAGTTATATTGTATATTGCTACACATTTGCATGATCTTATCATCATCATCATCATCGTCATCCGCTTTGTCCGGGATCGGGTCGCGGAGGTAGCAGTTCAAGCAGGGCATCCCAAACTTCCCTTTCCCGGGCCACATTAACCAGCTCTGACTGGGGGAGGCGTTCCCAGGCCAGTGTGGAGATATAATCCCTCCACCTGGTCCCAGGTCTGCCCCGCGGCCTCCGCCCAGCTGGACGTGCCTGGAACACCTCCCTAGGGAGGCGGCCAGGTGGCATCCTTACTAGATGCCCGAACCACCTCAACTGGCTCCTTTATACGCAAAGAAGCAGCGGCTCTACTCCGAGTCCCTCACGAATGGCTATCCCTAAGGGAGATGCCAGCCACCCTCCGGAGGAAACTCATTTCCGCCGCTTGTATCCGCGATCTCGTTCTTTCGGTCATGACCCACCCTTCATGACCATAGGTGAGAGTAGGAACGAAGATAGACCGGTAGATTGAGAGCTTTGCCTGCTCTCTCTTCGTCACAACGGTGCGATTGCAACACCGCACCCGCTGCTCCAATTCTCCGGCCCATCTCTCGATCCATTTTACCCTCACTCGAGAACAAGACCCCAAGATACTTGAACTCCTTCACTTGGGGTTTAGACAATCCATCGGTTTCCTGCTGAGAACCATGGCCTCAGATTTGGAGGTGCTGAGCCTCATCCCAGCCGCTTCACACTCGGCTGCGAACCGATCCAATGAGTGCTGCAGGTCGCAGACTGATGATGCCATCAGGACCACATCATCTGCAAAAAGCAGTGATGCATGTTCTTATGTTATGGCTTATTCATAGGATCCCAAATTGGTAATTGTATGCCTCCTTTTGTCATACTATGTGACTTTCTTATGACAATAAAGTTGAATATTACTCAATTTCATTGGTGTTCTAGGTACGGGCTTTGCAATTGGTAGCCTGTAGTTTTGGCGCCAGATTTTAGTTTGAGCGCACAATTGCCTTTCGCAAAGAAAGAGTCTAGTTATCTTCACGGATAAGACCTACGAGAGTTCCAAGTCTGTTGAAGGTCAAGTGAAGACCCACCACTCACATATGCTGCAGGCGATACAGGTACAGACAGGCCAACATACAACTGTAATGTATTGTTTTCTAGACAATTGAATCTTCATTATAAAATTGTCCATGGCCAATGAAGCAAATCTTTGAAAAGTATTTGAAATGAAGGTTATCAGAGTACAAGTTCTCAAAGTTAATAGAAGCAGTGTTTAATGGAAAAGTAAAAGTATTTATAAAAGTATAGCAATGCTGGTCACATAGCAAAAACAAATGATACCAAAATATAGGCCTAACACATCACACTTTATACCATATCTGTTGTAAAATCTCAGTTGTATTGTAGCCTAAATGTTAAAAATGTTCATATAATTTTGTTATGGCCTATTCATATTGTGTCAGTAATTGTTACTTTTAAGACTAGTTTCGTTACGCTATGTGACGTTGTTATGACAAAAAAGTATAATACATTTGCATTAAATTTGATAGAGTTCTGAGAATGAGCTTTGTTATTGCTCAATTAGCGGTGATTTTGGCGCCAGATTTAAGTTTAAGCGCACATTTGCCCATTGTACAGAAACAGAAGGCAAATTATCCTCTCGGGCGAGGAAAGAGATTTATAAGTCTGGAAGGTTGAACCTCAAGGTTGAAGTAAAGACCCACCACTCATACGCTGCAGGCGATACATGTACAGATACGCCTATCGACAACTTTAATGTATTATTTTCTATACGAGGAATGTTGAATAGAAAATTGTCCATTTGCAATGCAAAAGCTACTCTTCGAAAAGTATTTAATTAATGTTATCAGATTCCTTGATTGCTTATGTAACCAATGTCTATTTAAAGTTTTATTTCAAGTCAAAGACAGCGGCTCCGGAATGCCAAAGTTTGTGGGTGCACTCTCAGAAAAAAAGGTACAGAAAGGGTACAGTTTTGTTCTCAAAGGTGCAAATATTATAGTTGTACTTTAAAAGGTACAAAAATGGGCCTTGAAGAACTAATATGTACCAAGTTTTGACATGAAAGGTACAGACAAAACTTATGGTACATGTACAGTATGTACCTTACTAGAAGGTGGATGGGGTGTGTGGGGGTGGAGCGGGGGTTTGTGGAGGGAAAAATGTAAGGCATGGATTGGTGAAATATCCCAGAGACCCTTATGATTGGTGATTACATTTTGAGCGCCCCTAAACAACCGTCAAATTTTTTATTTAATTACCCCATTTTGGTCCTCACCTCCTGACAATGGCATTGGATAGCTTATTGTTGTCTGATGTCCAGCTCATACGAAAGTTGATAGATGGTGGACTAAACATCACCGAAGGTGATGCCCAAAAAATTAAACGGTGAGTACGTACATTCAATTTAAATATGTAACACTTTAGCCAGCCCCCTTCCCACCAACTCTCTAGCTAGCTTGCTAGCCAACAATTGCTAAGCCCTTGCCAAATTTGTTAATTATTGAATGCTCATGTTTGAGGTCTGCTTAAATATATCAGCTTTAATTAATCCCCGACTTCGATCATGTGAACAGGATTAACCTTGTCAAATATGAGCATTCAACAATGACTAGCTAAGGCAGTTAGCTAACGTCAGCTAGCCTAGACAAATCGGCTAACTAGCTAACTTAACCAATATGGTTTGCTAGCTACAAGCTATTTAGCTACATCATGTCATGACACTATGGGCCATAGTATGGCTTACTGCGGACGGTTACAAATTGTATTGATCTTTTACTCGTCCCGTAGTTTTTTTTAACTACAGTAAGAATGCATCTACTGCTCTAAAATTTGTCAAACTGATCTTAAATTGAAATTAGGCACCACTCCATATACTTTAGTTTAAATCAGAGCTTTTCAGTCGATCAAACCATTTAGTAATAGAACGCTATTGTTCTGCGCCGTAGAATTTTTTTTTGAGGCCTGCTTTTCGGGGCGCTAATTTGGTCCAACTTAAGTTTCAGACGTGTTGTCACGAAGGCAGATACTTCCCCTTTCAGTTCTATCACGACCGGTGATTTTGCCCTAAAACATTCTGGACAGTCAGTACGTCCTTAAAGGTGCAGTATGTAAGTTCTAGAGAATTGTGGAAAAAATTGCAAGAATTTGAATCACAACACTAGTTGGCACAAAAAGGCCAACCTCCTGAGTCTTTGGTCCCTCCTATCCCTCTCGGGCCCATCCCACACATGCCCGTGCGCGCTTTGACTATGAGCCTGAGCAAAGCAGTGTTTCATGAATCATGTGTATGTTGTGCATATTTTTGGTTCTCACCAACAACGCAAAAAGCGATGTCTGATTCTGAGGTGAGAAACAAAATAATCCAAAACGTCTGATGGTAAATGCTCTAAAACTGAGTGGTTCACATCAAAGCAATGAGCACAGACACAAATTACCGTTTCCCTAGTAACGACATGCAGTAAGCTAACGTTAACAAAAACTATTTCATAATTTGATTCCCCTTTTAGTATGAGCTAGTGCATGACAATCGTTTTTATTTAGCTGTGATTGGCACCATAGCTACGTTGCCGAGTATATCCAACATATGCATGTAAACGAATAATGCCTTTTTGACATAAATCTGTTGCGATACTTCCTAACGTTCTAAAACTGTCTTGGCGATTTTACAAGCCAAGTCTTTTGCTACGACACGCAATGACTTCAGCCGCCTTGCAACTACTAGTTCATACGCTGCTACTTCTGCCTGCAACGTGAATTGTAACAAGCTTGTTTGGAGGGTGACGCTGTAAGCAGGGATTTTACCTAGGAGTGTGCACGCTAGGTGATTGACAGGCAGGTAGCCCTTACTCCTTGCAAAAACTCTCCTGATTGGTTGGGGATAGGCGGTCGTGCTTAGGTTTTTTAAAAGCTGAATACAGGGCCCAGGGTGCGCATATATAGCGCACCTTCTCTCTGAGCATTTGGTTTAATGATATCCTCAAGGAGGTATGTAATAAACGTAAAAAAAACATAAATAATTTAATTTATTGCTCGAAATTCAAACTTACATAGTGTAGCTTTAAACTGTCAATATAACTAGCTAGCGTTTACTAAACCAACCTTTTTTTAATTTATTATTATTACCTCAGCCTGAGGCTCAGATTAACTTTACTGCCAACGTCGGTATCGTTTTTTTATACAACTGATATCGATCAAGTCATATCTGAGGGACTGGTTCTTTCAATTTAAATGAGTCAACACTGCCAACCGTTACCTTACTACAAAAGGCATGAGAAACCGATGTTAGATTTAGCTAAGTGGTAATTTTTAAGACGTGGTTAATTTGAACTGGGTGGTAGAATCGCCAATAAAACCTGTGTGTGACAGCCAGGGCACTTAAATGTATGATATTTAAGTATTGATGGAACGAGAAGGACACGTAATATTGCGCCATGGGGGGCGGGTGAGGCATAGATTTGAGAAGGCTTAATATTTGACCAACTGTCATAATTGTTAAGACCATGGCGGACAGTATATTATTATTATAAAAGGTAAGTCTTTCCTGCAGAGCGTCATTTATCAAGCCTGCAAGAACAGAGTAGGGAAAGATGATCTTCTTTTCAGGTGGTAAGTAACTCTGCAGAGTTGGTACTGAAAGCCTGCAGGAATATCTCTCAGTTGAATAACCTTTCTTTTTTTTTTTCTTTTTTTTTATATTGTAGTATATTCAGTATAAACAATCTGTGGCACAAGGGGGCCTTGTGAACACGTGGTTTTCATTATACTGTATGGCTAATGGCTAAAGTCAATATATGGAATCTGTAGCTCGAGGAGACCTAGAGACAGCATGTGTTTTTCTGGGAATATGATACTGTATGACTTGGGATAAAAGGAAAGAGCAGGAGTGAGAGAAGGAGGGTTTTTTGGAAAGGGTTTTTGGGAGAGGAGAGAGGAGATTTTGGGAACGGTGTGAATGGAGGGTCCTGCAGGGCTTTCATATCTGTCTTGTCTTGTCAAATAAAGTCATCTTTTCCAACCAAAAACGTTGCCTCTGAATTCCTGTAAACATCGGGGTAAGTGTTATTTTAATGAGGAACAAAATACACAACAATATCTGGCCGTACCGAGAGCGGATATAGAGGGGGGTGGCTCTGAGACGTCATTGCTCACCGTTAAGCCTTCTGGAGGTGTCGTGGGCTCAAATTAACTAAACATCTGGGTTGGAGGGTGCCCACTTGAAAATCCCAATGACATATCTGCTCTCAACCCAAGTCCATTCAAAAATATTGTCTTTTGAAGTGCTCCTCTTGGAATATGGCATAATGGATAGTATAACATCCTATCCTGTGTATACTGAAATGTTCAACAGCAACATATGAACCGACCGCAAATGCATGCACGGCTAATAATGCAACACAGTAAAAGAAGATGGACAACTGGCTAATATTTTACCGTCTTGTTTTAATGTCCACGGGCAACGTAGTTATGTTAGTAACAGCAATTTTATGCACTATTAGCAAATGCTATGGCTGTGGCTTGTGGTTTGAAATTCCAATTTTGACAATCCCACAAATTTAAATGCAATCCTTGTTTACCAATGCTAATAATGTTTTTGATGTTTTTCTATTGCAAATGTAACCAACCACGTTATAGATCATCATTATTTGTATTATTATTTAACTGATTTTAAAATGCATGTACCCAATATATTATATTATATAATTATAATGTGTACATATATGTGTATATAATACACACATAATGCCTTATGAGTAATGGTCACTAATACAATGCCCTTTTTTTCCTTAGACAATGAAGTGGATGGAGAAAGAGCTGACGTAGGCTTAACTGAAGTTCAATCCTGACAAAGCATAACTCCTCTTCATCACTGGGAAGTCCAGCCCATTCCAAGACCTAACCTTCATCGTTGATAACACTGTGGTCACCTCTAGAACGGAAAAGACTTGGGATCCCCTGGACGACCAGCTGTCCTCAGCTAACATAGCGGCAGTAACACGCTCCTGCAGATTCCTTCTCTACAACCTCAGGAGGATACGGCCCTTCCTTTCAAGAGAGGCTGCGCAAGTCATAGTCCAGGCCCTTGTCATCTCATGCCTAGAATACGGCAACTCCCTCTTGGCTGGGTCGACAGTGAGTGCCATCAAACCCTCCAGCTCATCCAGGACTTAGTCGCTCGTCTGGTCTTCAACCTCCCTAAGTTCACTCACACCACTCCTCTGCTCCACAAACTGCACTGGTTAACCCTAACCCACTCCTCTGCTCCACACACTGCACTGGCTGCCGGTAGCAGCAGGCATCAAATTCAAGTCACTTGTCCAAGCCTATCGGGTGGTGACCGGAACTGCACCCTCCTACCTACAGTCGATGTTCAGACCCTACACCCCATCCCAACCACTGCACTCTACCACCGGATGTCACCTTGTTGCCCACTCACTCCTTGGAAAGGGCAGCCTGTCACCCCGGTCAGGACTTTTCTCTGTCCTTGTCCCTCAGTGGTGGAATGACCTCCCCACAAAAATTAGGACCGCAACGTCCTTGTAGACTTTTCGTCAAAACTGAAAGACTCACTTGTTTCGACTCTACTTGGTTCTTAAATATAATATGTTGCATCTGCCTTGCACTTAGTACAAACAATTACTTATATTTGATATACTAAGTAATTGTTTATATTAGGTTTGTGATGATCCTGTTTTGTATCCTGGTGTTTAATATAGCACTTGCTTAGCTCTTATCTAGGTGATTAGGTCGGGGATGCAGTTTTGTTATTTTCCTGACTTGTAGTTTTTTGCTTTCTCTTGTTGAAAACACTTTTTTTTTAAGTCGTTTGGAAAAAAGGGTCTGCTAAATGATTGTAATGTAATGTAACATGCTAGGCCACTTATTTAAGGGATCTTTTGAAAAACAGGCTTATTCAGTTGATGGTAATGACTTTGTTGCAATTAAATATTGTGTGTAAGAATATGTAAAGTTTTGTTGTAGCAAGTTACAAATTGTTCATGTGCAGATTAAATGAATTAAAGCTGGCAATTTGATTAATATAATTGTTAAATTATTGTAACCAGTTTATGTGAACTGCAGTAATTTTATTGTATTTTCAGGCCTAATAATTAATGTTTATTTTAATTGTTATCCTATTGTACATTAAGAATTGATAAGACAAAGTCCATATTATGAAAGTAATGTAAATGAGAACCAGTAAAATAAATGCTGAATTTGTTTTTTACCTTGCCTACTTTTATCGGTAGAAAGAAGACATTTTTGCCACTTAAAAGGTACAATGTCATCGCCACTGGTGTGGTACCCCTAAAAAGAACAAATGTGTACCATGTTACAGGGTACAGTTTTGTACCAGGGCATTAGACATTAAACAGGTACAATTATAATATTAAAGGTACATAAGTGGCTCTCAAAAGGTTCAAACTGTAAGGGTACTACTATGTACCCATTAAAAAGATACAGTGGATGTACCTTCTGAGGGTACTGCCCCAGTGGCGAGCCATTTGTACCTTTTTAGGTCCATTTTTGTACCCTTAAGGTACAAACTGTAAGGGTACTACTATGTACCCATTAAAAAGATACAGTGGATGTACCTTCTGAGGGTACTGCCCCAGTGGCTAGCCATTTGTACCTTTTTCGGTCCATTTTTGTACCCTTAAGGTACAAACTGTAAGGGTACTACTATGTACCCATTAAAAAGATACAGTGGATGTACCTTCTGAGGGTACTGCACCAGTGGCGAGCATTTGTACCTTTTTTTCTGAGAGTGTGCAATAAGGGTGTGCAGGTCTTTTTCGGGGATTGCGTCCTGCACACCAAAAGCAGGCTCATAATGGATGATCTATTCTGATCCCAGTAAATGATGGGTGTTGGTCTCTTTTCACAAAATTTGAAAGATATTCTTCATAAAATTAATTGCATTATTTGTTATTGTATTAATGTGCTGTAGGACTATATTGTAAAAAGTAGGCTAATCGGATCGGGAGGACCAGTGTTGACATACAACTCATGCAACACTGCATACTATACAAATCATGTAGCCTAAAATCATGTAAAGGTACCTCATTGGTAATATGTTAGTCGTTCTCCACATGTGAGAGAGTAGATAATTATGTAGCCTAAAATAATGTAAAGGTACCTCATTGGTATTATGTTAGTCGTTCTCCACATGTGAGAGAGTAGATAATTATGTGGTCTATGGCAAAGTTGTGGGGCGAGGGAGCGATGCTCCGGCACTTAAACTAATAAAAAAATAATATTTTTAACTATCACTACAGCCAGAAAGACCCAAGCGAAATGTCTAAAACAAGGCAACAGCTCCAATGTTTATCTAGGACAGTGAACTTGCCTCTTGCTTGAGATTATGATAGCAACCTTGATAATCTGTGGTCAAAACAGACTGACAGCCATAGGCTGCGGGTAACGTAGCCTAGAAGGCTAAGCCTTCCCTGCCGTAAGTCTAATAATAATAATACGAATAATTAGGATATAACAGCGTGGTTGGTTACATAGTGATATAAACATTAATC
>JAPMUY010001846.1:0-15000 GCA_026901105.3 Galaxias olidus
TTATAACACACACCCAGACAGACTCACCAATCTGTACACACATTCTGTAAACATTCTAATTTATGTTATGTCTAACCTTTTCTGACAGCAAGTTTTTTTATTCAAAAGCTACAAATGACTGTGTCCGTCTCGGACTACACACATTTTAAAAAGGAATGCATGTGTTTTGATCTTAGCGGAGCGCTCAGACTGTATGCTGTAATATTTGCACACCATTCTCTACTACTACTACTACTACTGCCACTGCTACACACACAGCAAAAGCCACCCTTATGTCCCCTCCCTCTGATCTGCACCAGGTGCTCCACACGGCAGAGGCCTTTCAGCAGATCCTCAGGGAGGAGGAGAAACGTAGGAGGAAGGAAGAGAAGAGGAAAGAGATCCGCAAGGGCCCACGCATCTCTCGCTCCCGCACCGAGCTATAGGACTGGACCGCAGCACAGCACGGAGAGCAGGAAAAAACGAGGACGAGCAAAGCCGAGAGGAGGGGAAGAAGCGAAGGGAGGAGCAGGACCCGTTGAACCCATGGCCTGGGTCATTGCCTTGATGGCAGGAGAGATTTGACATGGGGACCAGTGTGTTCGCTCTTCAGTAGAACAAACTATAAGAAACCGTTTAAAACGAGCGTTTTAAATAGTGACATAGCAACTCCAATTACCAAATGAGTTCAGAGTCACTAAGATATTGTTGTATGTGCAGAGAATTTAGAAACTTTGCAGTACACGGTTAAACTTTGTTCTTGAGCATAGGTTTGCAGTCTCTGGAAGAGTGTTCAAAAAGGGAATCTTTTGATATTTTGATAATACGGTAAGACTCTGAAATGCCAATTATTTACATATTTTTAATTTACTTAAAAAAAATAAAATAACTATAGTGCACCATGTCTACATTTAACAAGAAACCATTACGGTGTAAGGTTCCAGGTTCCATGATTTTAAGGTTTGAAATCGAAAGTTTACCCCATTTGCAAGTACCCGTGCTTTCAATAAAAAGCTTTCATTTGTGCACTTGCTTAAATTGTCTTTGTTAGAATCCTTCTATTACACTTAAGTTAAATATATATTTGTTAGAAGAGACATATTTGAGGTGATTGATGTTTTAGTAGTTATTTGACAGAATGGTAACAGGAAAGTGCTTTTTTTTCTCTCATGGTGAAGTTACACCTCTGGAACTTAATTCCGAGTGCCCAGGGCATTTTATATGAGGTTTATGTTAATCCTTTGCCATTTAATTAAGGTGTGTGTGAGTGAATGACTGACTGACTGAATGAGTGAGCCAGCGAGCTAAAATGTTTGTGTTGGTTTGTCCTTTCACTAGTACATAGTATTGCTGGCCTGCACAAAGTCATCCAATATCAGGGAGGATATACAGTGATTTTGTCAATTATCCAACTGAAAAACCTTTATATATTGTCAGTGTCATCTTTATTTACTGTTTAACATTCATTTACTTTCAATACACATTTAGTCGAAATAGCAGTCGAGCAGAAATTAGAACAAAATGTTGTTTGTTGCGTTTTTTTTTTGTCTTATTTTGTGAAACATTTTTTACACTGCAGGAATAGGCATTCAGTTCATTCTATGCTAATATGAGTGATGTAATTTGAGGAATTGTCGTGCGACTGTTATATAAAATATATGTATATTAAGAGCGTGAGTTTTAAATGTAATCATGAAGCTTACAATTACAGTACTATCTTGCTTTCAATAAAAGTGACAAATAATGCCTGACCTTTGGCTTTGTTGTTAAATTATCCCAAATAACCGACAGAGGGTGCTGAAGTATTGATTTTCTTAAGACTGAAATAAGTACAGTTTGTTGTTGATACTTTTACGAGACACAGTCTGCGCCACCGCAACAAATATTGTATTTAGTTTAATGTAGACAATACTTTCTTCAGACTGAAAGATGCCTATGTACACCATATCAGGTAAATATGCTTTTATAATATCAGTCAAAAAAAGTTAGAGAATCAAATTGACAAACGTCAAATGTTGACTTGCTAACTTCAGCTAGCTAAGCTAGATAGCTAGCGCACAGGCGGTACAGCTAATGTCACCGTGACATAAGCAAGCACACAATATACAAATAAAGCTCGTTATAAGTGAGACTTTATGATCAATGTTTGCTTTGTATTTTTGACTTTTGATCCTTTTGTTCAATCATTGATGCGTCTGTGTATCTACATGGTAATAATAGAACTTGATGATTGTCTATGCAAACAATGACAATGTGCCGACCTATGCTGTTTGCTCAACTTTTAGAACATTCCCCACAGATAGTTTGGCTAGGTAAATAGCTGACATGGCATGGGTACATCACACTATGTAGGCCTAATCTGTAGCCTAGCATGTCGATTAACAAGCGCAGTCCTTGTAAAAAACGGGTCATCATGAGGATATTGCTTAAATATTGGGAAAGAAACAATGTATTAGAGGAGCAAATTTTTTTTAAATGGCCCTCACTTTGCTGTTTATCCAACAGAGTCAGATGGCATGGAGAGAGGGAGAGTGGACAGCACTGAACCAAGAGCCGGAGAAGAACTCCGACTGGTCCTGATTGGAAAGACAGGGTCTGGGAAGAGCGCTTCTGGTAACACCATCCTGGGACGACGTCACTTTCTGTCCGAGCTCTGCGCCAACTCCGTCACCCAGTTCTGTGAGCAAGGGAGCACCGTCTTCACCGAAGACGAAGTCTACGAAGAGGAAGGCCTGTCGGTTCGAACAAGGCGGGTGAGGAGAGTCACGGTCGTCGACATGCCCGGCTTTGGAGATACCCGTCTCGACGCAGAGCAGACCCATGCCGAAATCGCCAAATGTGTCGCTCTGTCGGCCCCGGGTCCCCACGCGTTCCTCCTGGTGGTCCCTCTGGGACGTTACACCGAGGACGAGGGCAGGGCCGTGGGCCAGATGGCGCACGTATTTGGAGAGGGGGCTGTCCGGGACCACACCGTGATCCTGTTCACCAGGGGGGATGACCTGGAGGGTAGGGGGATGGAGGGGTACCTCGGGGAGACAGCCCCCGCGGAGCTACACGCTCTGATTATGAGATGTGGAGGTAGATACCACGTCCTCAACAACAGAGACCCGGATAACGCAGAACAAGTCAAAGACCTACTGGGGAAAGTGGAAAATATGGTGGGAGTGAACAAGGGTGGGTTCTACACCAACGCAATGTTTTTGGAGGCCGAGGCCGCCATCTTGGAAGAGCAGGAGAGGCTGATGAAGGAGAGAAGGCAGGAAGAGGGAGGGGAGGGGTGGGAGGGAAGAGAGCCGGCGGAAGACAGGGTGTCGGACAAGCTGGCTAAGAGACGCAAGTGTGACTTGGAGTTTAAGGAGAGGGGACGAGATGTTTACGAGGTAGGAGCGGCAGGCTCTGGGGGGCCCGCAAAGAAGGATCTCGAGGGAGGCCCCCGGGGAGAGGAGGAGCTCAGGGCGGAGAGATGGTCAGGGGAGGAAACTCGCCGCACCCTCAGCCTCCTGAAAGATAAAGAAGAGAGACTCCGGGGCAGGAGGCGGAGTAGTAGTAGTAGTAGTAGTAGTAGTAGTAGTAGTAGTAGTAGTAGTAGTAACAGCACAGACAGGACTGTGGGAAGACCCCAGTCTTTCCGCTCGGCTTTCCGCAGGTTCAGGAGAGAAGCGGCCTTGTCAGGGAAGGTCCTAGACAAAGTGAAGATCTTGGTGGCAGCCGGAGCCACGGGGATGGTGGTGGGCGCCGCGTTCGGAGCTGTGGCCCCTCTGGCAGCTGCCGCCGGGGCCGCTGCCATGGGCAACACGGTCGGCTTGGCAGCTGGTCAGCTGGCTGGGATGTCCATGGCGGGGGGCACCGGGGTAGGAAAAGCAGTGGGGGCTATAGTGGCTGCAGCTGCAGGGAAAACAGCTGTGGCTCTGGGGGCGGCTACCGGAGGAGTGCTAGGGGGCTCGGTGGGCGCCCTGGCTGGGGCTGAAGCTGCCAGTCCTGGGGAAGCCGCTGTGGATGCCCTGGGGCAGGTTAGCTTGATTGGAGCCACCGCGGTGGGGTTGGCGGCAGGCGTAGGAGGCGCTTTAGGAGCCGGGGCAGCATTAGGCGTTGCACTGGAGGGAGTGGCGATCAGCACTCCTGCTCTTGTCGGGGCCGAAGCCGTAGGGTCGGTAGGGTTAGCTAACGCTACTGTAGCACAGGGTTGTGTGGCTGCAGGGCAGGCAGCGGCCACCGGGGGCAGTGTGGCTGCTTGCGTTCCTTGCGCTGCCGCTACTGGGGTAACTGTGGCTGACGGGGCTGCTGGTGTCAGCGGGGCAGTGTGTGGAGCTGCGCAACAGAGTGCGATGTCTGCTGCCATGTCCAATGCTTGGGTCCATGCTGGAACTACGGCTCGCATCATGACAGCCGTGACTGAGATAGGCAAGGCTGCTGCGGGCATCGCTCTCGCAGGGGGGCTTGTTGTCAAGGTGATGAAGGAGAAGGTTCGTAGCGGCACAGGAACCACCGAGGCCGACTTCACGGAGAGGAAGTCCTATGAGATATACTGGAACAAATAAGCTTAAAAGTAGCACTGGGTCAGAAACAGTGTGTGGGAAAGGATCCATGAAGTATTGTTGATTTGAACTTGACTGGTAATATGTAATTCTGGTACTGTTGCATTTATTTAAATACATACCAATAAGTTATCACCAATTTAAGCTACACAATTCTTGTTGAGCTTTCTGGGGATGATTGTGGGCTTGTTTGAACAAAACATCCCAGAAGTTACCAAAATGTCTATTTACATCTCATTATTGGTTTCTAGGGCACTCAATTTGGATTATTTAAAAATACATTGTATATTTTAACAACAATAAGTGTATTTCGAAAGGAACAACTAAAAGATAATCACATACAGGGAAGGAAATTTGCACCGGTTCAAAGTTGTAAAATGTTGACTTTAATTTAAGACTTAATGATACCACCCACTTTGGGCAGGTAGCCAACCAGCATTTGTGGGATCTTTAATACTATTTCAGCATCAGCAATTTGCAGTTCATGAAGTTTGATTTTGGGTTGATTGATGACTTTTTTCATGTAGCACCTTACAAGATAACTGACTAAGCACTTGCCATGTAGAACACCATGAACTGACAGAATAATGTCTAAGTTGCAGTATTGAAACTATTAATCACTTGTGTGCAGTTGCAGTGTTATTAGATTAACTTCACAAATAAATTATGCATCAACAAAATGCACAAATTTGCTGTATAATACAACTTTATAAACCATAGAACAATTATTTCTAACTCTTTGATATAACAAGAAAAAGTGTTTTGACACTATAAGCTTTTAGACCAAACTGACTGACTTGTAAATGCACAAACTTTCCACATTTCTTTCTTTCTTTCTTTCTTATTTCCTGATTCATAGGCAGATTATTTTAGGCATGTCCATTAACATTTTGCCATGTTGTGTGACATGGTTATTGCACTTTTGAGCCTCACAACAAAGTAAAACATTGTAAAAACAGAGACTATACTTAGAAACTAATTAAGTAACATTACCAATGTGCCTTTTTTAATTTGCTGTTGTTTGGGAAGGAATAATTATATAATAAAGATAATTCTTACAATATCGATCTCCCTTTTATTGTGGTTTATTTGTTATCCATTCAGAGTAGATTATTGCACATATGGAATAACTTAAATCACAAATGGCGGTATTGTGTAAAATGCATATTTGTAAAAGCTGGTACATGGGTTGTAAGAAAGTAGGGGATACATATGGCGGGATCACCACATTTGAGTATCCAATACTGAGTGAGTGTGAACAAAGCAACTTCTGAAATATTAAAATAATTAATTACAAACCTAGTCTTTTCTTTTCATGAAGACAGGGGGCGCGGTTTATTGAAATTACACGAAAGCTTCTGATCGTTGACGTACTATCAGACCACAGTAAATGTGTTATTTTCATTGGATAGTTGTCCCTGGTCTCATGACAACAACAGGCGGGTATTAGCCAATCAGAACTCTTCCTGGACCACAAGCGTTTATTTGTGAATGACGTAACTGGCGGAAAACAAGATGGCTACCTCTAAATCGTAAAGTAATTTAGCTGATTTGAGTTGGCCTCCTTGGAGGCTTCGGTTATGTAGTAACCTACATATTAAACATTGATAAGCTTTTAGATAAGATCAAGAACCTGCCAGCAACCTAAGGCCTTGAAGGTAATATATCTTGGCTCTTCTCACCTGCTACTCTCCGGTGACAGCCGGGGAGCCGAGGTTCTGAGATCCAGGATGGACAGTGCTGGGGAGTACATCTCCACAATGGAAAACATGGATCCAACTTTAGCAGAATTAGGAGACGAATTTACATTAGGAGATATCGATGGTGAGTGTATTCGATTCACTATTGCTGACATATTTGCTAGTGTGTCTTTTTTAAGCTATTATGCACTCAGTTTGACAGTACTGGCCTTTATTGCAATACAGCCTTTCTTTTGCCTTGCATCGGTAAGTTAGGCGAGGATGCGCAACATCAAGAAGCCGCGCACAGTATCATGTGTAAATACCCTCCATACATAAGTGTGTGTGTGTGTGTGTGTGTGTGTGTGTGTGTGTGTGTGTGTGTGTGTGTGTGTGTGTGTGTGTGTACCATACACCCCTACATCACTATTATGATGGAATTAGTGCTGTTCCATTTCAATGTGGCGTTAACTATTATAAAGTGTTAATAAGAAATCGACATCGACAATCGAATATTAAATAAACTCAGTTAAAAACAACATTCAAGGATGTTTTAGCCGGTAATTCTTTCCATTCAAGTGATACATGTTTATACGAGGTGCCATTCCAGTTTTGTCTTTGTTGGTGGGTGGTGAAGAAGCGCCACCTGTGTGTGACTTACTCATCATTGTCAACTCTTTTTAGGCTGTTGATTTGCAGCAGCCAAACATGAACATTTACTGATAGTTTCTATGAATTCAATCAAATGTTTTGCTTTTTAATTTAGTTTATAATTCTTTTTTAAAGGCCAGTCTTCCTATTTCATGGTTTTCCTACTTACTGATATTACAACATTGTCAATAATCCAACCTATTGTCTGTGCAACTGCAGGTTTTCTTTTTATTATTTTTTTTGAACAGTTTTTTCTTTTTGTTACTGCGCTATAGGCTGAGTACAGAGATAGCATCACTGTTCCCCCCTGCTATCACAACAGGGGTTCTTACCCTTGGCACGCAGTGAAAAGATTTCCTTTAGAGTGAGGCATGAACGGCTGATGCAGGGTCACCGGATTTCAATTAGAGGGGAATTTCACGGAATGCTAACTAAGTCACCAGAGCAGACTGATGGCTTGTTGCCGCACAATGTGGGATGAACGCAGAGCAGGACGGGAACTTGCTGGGACACCAGAGGCTGTTGTTGCGTAATCCCACTTTACTGCTTGTCAAAAGAGAGGTATTTACTGCGCAGAGGTGTAAAAATAAAAAACTTTCTGAAAATAGACCGCAGACAAAAGAAGACACCAGACATTGACAAAGGTGTTTCTATTCCGGGGACAATACTATGACGGTGTTGAACTTATGTATGCAGATCGTCATGTTTGCAGCATATAGTAGGACAGTAATAGTGTATGGACCACATCCGATAGCATTCAGAACAGGGTCAGTCCACTGCATCGCCTATCTATAGATTGTATTGTCTAACGCTCTCCTTTCTCCTGTAAATATCAGTGGTTTGTAAGTTAAAGGTGAGTCCAATGTGAACTTTGTGCTACAACTCTCCCCTTTAGCACACAGCGTGGATCACATTGAGGACTCAGAGAAGCCCCCCCCAGACAGGTCTTTAGAGCAGTACCATTACCAATGTGCTATTCTACCCTCTCCCTCTTCTTCCCTCCTTGCATAACCTATTTTCTTTTGCTCAGAGCGGCCTAGGAAAATGTCCCCCCTTTGACAGTATTGTCCCTTTGTGTCGTTGCTGCCTGGGGATCGCTGCGCCTCAGGGAGTGTTTTGTTCAGGCTCCTCTGAAGGCCTACCCCCTGTGGAGGTGTGTGTGTGTGTGTGTGTGTGTGTGTGTGTGTGTGTGTGTGTGTGTGTGTGTGTGTGTGTGTGTGTGTGTGTGTGTGTGTGTGTGTGTGTGTGTGTGTGTGTGTGTGTGTGTGTGTGTGTGTGTGTGTCATGTTTTGTACTGCTGTGTCACGAGAGCAGTCAACCCGCAGTGTGCCTATGAATTATGTTTTATGAGCACTGACATGTTTTACTTCAGTGGTAAAAAGACCATCATAGAAACCTCCTCTAGAAAAACAAGTTATCCTAGCTGCAAGTTAGGATGAGGCAACTTTCCTGAAACAGGCCTTCTGTAAGCGTTGGGTCCAGGGCTGCTTTTTTTGCACTGCTGAGGTCTTGATTAAGCCAAACCTCTCAACTCTGATGCTGTATTTGAAGGCTATTGTCCAGGCTCAAGGACATCTAGATAACGATACATGGACATATAGTTGTTATAGTGCTCCGATGGTATCTAATAGAATATTATTACCAACGTCGCTTGCCTTTAAGTTCCTTTAGCACTCCGTAGTGCTCTTTTACCTCGTGTAATATTGTCTCCCTGGGTATCAGTGTTAGATTACCTCGTCCTTCTTCAAGGCTGGCTGTTTGAAGGCCGTCTACCATTAGTCTTTGCTCTCCTACTTCGACTCTTTGCCAGAACAGTAGCTCTCTGTGTGTGTGTGTGTGTGTGTCTTTGTGTGTATGTATGTGTGTGTGTGTGTGTGTGTGTGGGAAGTCAAGGCCACGACACAAAGCTCCCTTTAATTCCTTGTAATAGTCTTGTTGGTGAGTGACCTCGATCAGTGAACTGTTTACGAGGTACAGTTGCGCTGAGAAAGTGTCTGATATTAGAGCAATAAAAATACAGCTGATCCAGGAAAGTGTCGTCTTGTCTCACTTGACATAACAGAAACCCAGTGACCTTCCAGAACATGGAGATGTAACCGTTTGCAGTGCGTGGGGGATTAAGCCTCCTATGGAAATTTACACCAAGGCCCCAGGGAATGATATTATTCACCATCATTCACAGAAGGAAGTTGTAATGGGTTGTGAAATGACTGAATGACAGGTGTGTCCAAATAGTCCGCCCACCGTGTGTCATTTCCAAAATATTTATCAACGAATATTTAACACCGAACCCTTTCTTAGAATCCACTCTGTGACGTGAAACGGCAAAATAACTTACTCACCAACCTTACAAAAAATCTGAATGATGATCTTCTGCCACAATGGCTGCTATTTTGTATTGTGTTAGAAAGTAATTAAAGTAGAGTTTCTAAGCCACCCTGTGCCATGCTTGTCAACACATGTTTAATTATTTAAACCATATCCCTGATGTTTTCTCTCTCTCTCTCTCTCTCCCTCTCTCCCTCTCTCCCTCTCCTCATTCCCCTTTCCCACAGAGATGCTCCAGTTTGTCAGTAACCAGGACTTCCCCGACCTTTTTGAGGACCAGATGGCCTCCGCTGGCTCCGTGCAGAGTGGCTCCACCACCACCGCCCCCACCCCACGCCCTCCCCCCCAAGCCCCTCAGACGCCCCAGGCCCCTACGGTCTACCAAGCCCCCAACGTCGGCCTCACCCCCAGCCAAACTCTGACCTCCATGCCCCTCACCCCTCCTCTGACCCCAGTTCAAGCTGTAAGCCCCGTACAACAACAACAGCCGCAGCCGCAACCGGTGCAGGTGACCCGTACCCCCCCTCTGCTCCAGCCGCGACCCCAGACCCAGATGCAGGCCATCCAGCCTCAGCCGCCCGCCCAGCAGCCTACCATCCAGGTTCAGACCCAGGGCCTCCAGGTCCAGACGCAGAGTTTCCCGGTCCACACTTTGGTTCAGACCCACAACCAGACGCTGCCCATCCAGACGCAGGCGCAGACGGTGATGATCACCTCCCAGGGAGGACAGTCCCGGTTCATCCAGAACCCGGTCATCTGCCACCAGAGCCCCCCCACCGGGTTCCAAGGTCGGAAGGGATAGAATGTGTTCTCACGCTCCATTGTTTGAATCGTTCTGTCTAATTTTGTAAACGCATGCTGTTTTTAAGTTATATATTTACACGTTATCTCACATACATGCCTATCGTCGTTTTTACTGTTTAAGTCGTTTTCTTTGTTTACAATTGCTTTGAGACGATGAATAAATGAGGGCATCAGTCACTCTTCCATCTCTCTCATTAGTCCTCCAACCGCAGATGCAGAGCATAATGACGTCACAACAGATGCAGCCAATGACCATCCAGCACCAGCGACTGCTCACGCCTTCGGGGCAAACCATCCAAACGCTCTCCACAGCGCCCACAGTTCACACCATGCAACAGCAGGTGCAACAGGTACCTGTAAGTGCTCTTCTAATGCTGTCTATGCATTTATTATTTAAAAAAAAAACTAATTTAAAAAGGAAAGACAATGTTTTTCCATTGTATAAATCGTATGTGTTGGGTCTGTCCCTGTGTCTAAGCTGCTGGTCCACCAGCCTCAGATCCGGACGGACTCCCTGGTCCTGACGACTCTGAAGCCGGATGGAACGCAGGTTCTGTCCACCATGCAGAACCCAGGGATCACCACCCTGACCACGCCCCTCCAGACCACCTCGCTGCACGGAGTATCGGTGGGTGTCCTCGTGACCCTCTGCTCTCACTTCTACACCTGCAAATAAAACAATATATACTTGCATTAAGCTTTGATTCAGAAGCTCAGAGGATGTTATTTTGGGTGCGAATACGATTATTCAAACTGCGACTCTTTGGAAACATTGCTGTAAACGTTTTCTAATGGATGGCTCTTCTCTCACTTCTACACTGGCTAAGAAGAAAAACATTAAGCCTTAATTCAGACGCTTATAGGATTTTATTTTGGGTACAAATACGATTATTCAAGGTCCTACTCTGGGGGAGCATTGCCGGAGCAATGTTTTCTAATGGATGGCATTATGCCATACCTTTTGATCTGATTATGTCCTGCATAATCCGAGTCAATATTCCCTATCTGTCCTTCTAATCCCTTCTCTGTTCCCCGTCTCCTCTCAGACCCTGATGGGCAGCAACATCCTCACTACCGTCCCAGTCATGATGGGAGGCGGGGACAAGCTGCCAATCAAACAGCTGCAGTCGAGCTCCTCCCACTGTGTGAGCGGGACCAGGGTGAGGATGGAGCAGCAGACGCAGGTAATGACCAACGGCATGGAGGTCGGCCCCGGAGGGGTGGTGAAAGAAGGGGAGAGGAGGACCACCCATAACATCATCGAGAAGAGGTACCGCTCCTCCATCAACGACAAGATCCTGGAGCTCAGGGACCTGGTCATGGGCAACGATGCTAAGGTCAGTGGACGGGTTTCATGGAGGATGAAAGAAGTGGAGTTGATGAATATTGAAGATTAACTAGACTCTGTTTTAACTTAAAGAAACTCTGTTGTAACCTATATTTACTCTGTTGCAACCAAAATAGACTCTGCTGTAACCTAAATAGACTCTGTTTTAACCTAAATAAACTCTGATTTAACCTAAATAGACTCTGTTTTAACCTAAATAAACTCTGTTCTATCCTAAATAGACTCAGTTGTAAAGGCCTGTTTTTCCTCACTGTTTGGTTTGTTTTCCTTTCTGACATTGTTCTAGTAGAATGATGTGTGGTGAACATTTTTGCTTTGATAAGAGACTTAACCAATCTCTGCCGACAGATGCACAAATCCGGTGTGCTGAAGAAAGCCATCGACTACATCAAGTACCTGCAGCAGGTCAATCACAAACTGCGACAAGAGAACCTGGCCCTCAAAATGGGCAAGAGCAGTATGTATTCCTTTCTATCTTCATTTGGTCTGTTATTTTTATTTTTTATTTGAACTTTTTCTTTGCACTGCCCCTTTTTCATTGTTATGTGTGACACCTGTAGTTAAAGCAATGATTATTGCTGTGAATGCATAATCGCTTGTCCCCATCATATATATATTTTTAACAGTCGGCCACATTACCATGTAACAAACATACAGTTCCATAACAACTGCGTCTCCCTCTCACTCCTTTTTGGCTTCTTTTGTTGTTTATCTCACTTCCTGCCTCTCATAGAGACCATCGTGCTGTCCGAGGATGTGGACATGAAGCAGGAAGTGGTGATGATGATGTCACCTCCGGCCTCTGACTCCGGCTCTGGCTCTCCTCACCAGTTCTCTCCTTACTGTGTCGACTCAGAGCCCGGCAGCCCCTTACTGGACCACGAACAGGTGAGAGGCGCACATACACACACACACACACACACACACACACACACACACATGAGCGGGTGGTGGGTGGAATACATACAAAACCCACACATCTACTATATGAAGATGGCGCATACACAGAGCCTGGTATAGCTTCCTCGGACACACACACACAAACTGAGAGATTCTCTCAACACAGACAATCAAACGTTAAAAAGTTCTGTTTCTCCTCTCCTTTCCATATTCCCTCCTTCCAGGTGAAGAATGAACCCAACTCGCCGCCCTCCGTGGGGGTGATGGACCGCTCTCGTCTATTGCTGTGCGCCCTCACTTTCTTCTGCCTGTCCCTGAACCCCCTGCCCTCCATGCTGGGCTCCGAGGCCCCTGGGAGCATCAGCAGTAGCAGCAGCAGCATGGTCTCTGGACACGTACCCTCCAGAACCCTGGTCTGGTTCCCCAGCCAAACACAGAACTTTGGTGAGCACCCATGACAGGTCCCCTAGCAAGTGGAAGAGGGAATTAGTCAGATAATTAGAATTAAGAACTACGTGTTTTGTGTGTGTTCTTGCACCGCTTGATGGCAGACAAACTGTGGAAATAAAAGTCCAGCACTATTGCTCAAGTTAGGCACCTAAATTGACTTGACGTCACGTGTTAATTATGAATTTTTTTATTGAAATTTGACAGTGTAACATCACAATAACGTCAGCCATTAAACGCACTCTGTTCCTCCTCCTGCAGCGTCGTGGCTGTGGTGTCTGTTGCCGTGGGTGATGGTGTGGGTGTTGAGCGGCGTGGGAGCGATGTGGGGCGTGGTGCGGGTGCTTCGCCTCTGGGAGCCCGTGACGCCCCTCCACTCCCCCAAGTCCGTCTCCTTCTGGAGGCAGCGCAAGCAGGCGGACGTTCACCTCAACAGAGTAAGGACGGAGTTATTTGTGTGTGTCCCCCTCCCTCTGAGCTTCCTGTAGGGAGTTATTTTTTACCCTCTTCCTGTTTGGATTTGATTTTCCCCTCACTATGACTCATTGGTTTGGATTGAATCCTATTTTTAAACTTTGGTTGAGTTATAAAGGCTTGTTTATTCATAGTGGTACACATTATGTCCTCCTCTCCTCTCCTCTCCTCCCCTCTCCTCCTCTCCTCTCCTCCCCTCCCCTCCCCTCCCTTCTCCTGTCCTCTCCTCTCCTCTCCTCTCCTCTCAAACAGGGAGACTACGCAGCGGCAGTGGCCAGTCTAGAGACCTGCCTGTCAGTCTTGAGCCGAGCGTTGCCCTCCACCAATCTGGACCTCTTCTGCTCCCTGTCCTGGAACATGATTCGCTACTGCCTCCATCGCCCCACCCCTCTGGGCTGGCTTGTTCACCACGTTGGAGGGAAGCACGAGGGGGACGAGTCAAAAACCAGCGCCAGGGACGCAGCTCTGGTTTACCATAGGCTGAGCCAGCTACAGCTCACAGGTACACTCCAAGAACGACTCGCGACCACGTAAAGGAATTCCGACGAAGGAATGCCTTTTTTCCAACCTGTTTTCTAGTTGCTCCAGTGTTTTTTTCCCCCTCTAAAAGGCACCCATAGCTTTGAATTATGTAAGATTTCATGGCATTCTTGCATAAATTGTATGTTTTCCACGCTGGTTTTACAAGAGTTAGCTGCGTGGTCTTAGCCGCCTGTCGGGAGAGGTTTGTGCTGAGACGTTGCCGTTTCTCTCTCGTCTCCTCCTGTGGCCGTAGGTAAGGTTCCCCAGCGCCGAGGCCTGTGGTCGCTGTCCCTCTCACTGAGTGCCGTCAACCTCAGCGAGAGCGCTCAGAGCAAGATGGCCCCCGCTCAGCTCGCCACCGTCTACGTCACCGCGGCGACGGCCCTGCGCACGGTGCTGGGCCACCATCTCTCCTTCCTGCCTGTGAGTGACTAAGCGCTTTTGTCTATTTTATCGCTCTCTCCACCTTCTCCTTGTCTTTTCATCTTTGGTAATGCTATTGGCTTATTATTTAGTGAAGTTCAGACTTGTGTAATGATAAGGGGTGAAACGGTGACCGTTAAAACAGTTGACCCGTCATCTCTTCCCCGTTCTTCGTCTCCCAGGGTTACCTGTTGAGCTGTGCTGAGAGTGTGGCCAGCCAATCAGATTCCAAGCCCGTCCCTGACTGCCTGCGCTGGCTCTTCACCCCATTGGGCAGGCAGTTCTTCCTCAGCTGTGATTGGTCGGTGAACTCTGAGAGCAGAGAGTCCCTGTACACATCAAAGAGAGAACCAGGTATGACGTAAAGAAAAAATATCTGCCTCCGAACTGATCACAAATTCTGGCTTTTTTACACGTGAATAACAAACAATCTTAACTTATTAACACATTTTTGTTCCTATAGTTTCAATTGATCAAAATATCTCTGTGCCTTTGTGCCTTGTTGTTTCTACAGCTGACCCTATTGCCCAGCTTCACCGATGTTTCTGCGAGAAGCTGCTTGAGAGGGCTGTCCACTCCCTCATCGAGCCCCAGCAGTCTGAGAACGAGGCGGGCAACCGCAAGGAAGGCTCGGGGTAAGACAAGGCCGTGTGGCGCGAGAGCTCTGTCACTCTGTCACGCTAAACGTTACCATGATAAAATAACGTGGACAAACTCACACTCTCTCTCTCTCTCTCTCTCTCTCTCTCTCTCTCTCTCTCTCTCTCTCTCTGTCTCTCTCTCTCTCTCTCTCTCTTTCTCTCTCTGTCTCTCTCTCTCGCTCTATGTTTCTCTCTCTGTCTCTCTCTCGCTCTATGTTTCTCTCTCTGTCTCTCTCTCTCGCTCTCTCTCTCTCTCTCTCTCTCTCTCT